>RJWM01001743.1:0-146018 GCA_004363535.1 Dasyprocta punctata
TCTGAAGGCACCATATGTATATATTGTAATCAAATGAATAGCGAAGTCAGGAGTGTAATACAATGTAGTGTAGAATGCAGTAGGGGATATGATGGTGTGATTTTATGGTTTTTTATTTATATGAATTTTATTGTGTGCTTTAAAAATTTTATTTCTCAGTACTACAGTGCCTGCTACTTCTTTAAGTGAAGAATTATGTTATGGTAAAAAGAGTGGTTTTCATCATCTATGAAGCAATGTGTATATATACCAGACACGGAACATTTATCTTGTGGATTTTTCAAAAGTCATGAAGAATATGTAGATAATACCCTTTGGAAAATGTAAATATGTAGCATGAAACATCTTAACCTTTTTATTTCTCCTTTTCTTAAATGCAGATGCTTAGAGAAGTTCATGTGACCTCTTTAGTCAAGCTTGACATTAACAGCATCATTTCTCAGTGGGGATCTGCTCATCTTTTTGGCTGTGCTGAAGGGAAGAGCATCTTTGTGTTCTCACAGGATAGGAAATAAAAACTGAAGTTTAAGAGATGACAACATCCCATCAAACAGAGACCAGGGAAACATTTTTTTCAGGATCATTACAGGTGCAAAAGAGGAGAATTATTATTAAATGAAAGTTTTTATCTCAAAGAGCAGCTTGTGGAACAGAAGCAGCATGTGGGCTAGGGTTCAAGGGCAGTGGAAATTCAAGTTCTGGTACCCGCTCTGTCATGATGGTACTTTTTGATCTTGGGATTACTTTTGTCCATCAGTTAATAGTAGCATTGAACTAGATGGCCTTGAACATATATGTATCGTATCTCTAAAGTACAAATTCTAATTGTTTATGTGACCCAGAATAAAATCTTTTTATGCTGGAAAATAGTAGTAGAAAAATGTGTCAGATAATAATGTAAACTTCATTGGAATAAACTGTCCTCTTCTAGAGAGTAGAATGTGGGATTTCACTTGGGGGACTTTTAAGAGAGACCTCAATACACAGTGGTTCTAATTAAAGTAAAATAAAACATTAACCTCCAAATGACTTTTTTCTTCAATGGTTGAAAAACATATTGTATTTCCTCTTAGCAATACTCAGCTTAGTTAGGTCAATTAGTGGTTGAATATTTAAAGGAAATACCAAGCTATTATAATAGTGATGATTTCCATAATTAAAATGTAGACATTATAAATACCAACTGCTTAAACTCTGATTAGCTTATTAACAAGCAGAAGAGAATCACATATACCAATTTTATGTCTTTTTTTTTTTTTGGCTTAATGTATGGTGTCAAGCACTGACAGCCCTTAACAAAATTATATCAAGATTTCAGACAGGTTAGCTCCAGGCCAAACTTTGACCTAGGTAGTCAGTATCTGGATTTAATTGTGTTGATGAACAAAAAGTCACTTTGTGTTGGTTTGTGTGCATACATACTAAATGCTCAAAATGGGTGGGGAGACCAGCTGTTACATTTTTGATTTCAGCATAAATATTATTAACAAAAGTCAGGGATCTTTTGATGCTAGCTAATTAGAATATCAATGATTATGCATCTTGCAGATTTATCCTTGGATTAGTCATATATATATATATGATATGTATTATATATATGTTATGACTATGCACTTTGCAGTAATGAACTAGATGTGTAAGTTCTAACAAGATTCACATGTTAACCTTTAAAGAATAAATTCTCAAACATTTCTGGAGCTGATATTTCTTCCTTATAAAACTAAGAACATTAACATATGTTCTTCCCACTCAAGTCAAAGGGAAATTGAGTTCGGGAAAAATGGGGAAACATGCAGAAAATTGCAAACAAGGAGAAATGTAGGTTGCAATGAATCATTATTGAAATGGGAAGAGGATATTCTTTAATGGTGTTTGTGGACCCTTCTATCATGCTATTGTGGCTGAATTAATTGTACCAGCTTTTGTAGAAACTAGTCTTTTTAGATCTAAGTTACCTAAGGTTCTTATTAAAATGCATAGGGTCTCAGGACCTGATGTTCCTAGGCAGAGCTGATGTAGGGCTAAAGAAGGAATACTTTGTAACAAAATTTCCATCTGATTCTGATACTCATTAAACATTCTCAAAACATATGAGGCCCTAGGTTCCATTGCAAACAACAAAAAAATCCTCAAAGACCTAAGTTAGTTATTATGCTGCAGCAATCTGAACTCAGCCAGGGTAAATATTTTGCTTTTTTTGGTTCACTTTTAGCATCACATTCATCTCCAAGTGATACCTACTTTTTTCTACCATTAGGTTATCTAGATTTCTGGGAAGTTTCAACAAATGTCTGTTCAGACACTAGTTCAAACTTTAGATGTTCCAGATGACAACAGCAGTAACAACAACAACAGCAACAACAATGACATCTGTCTCTGTACATTTCAAACTTTGTGTTTCTCTTACCCAAATACTTCTGGGGCCAGAGTCTATAGAAATTTTCATACTGGGAAATGACCTTGGTCTTAGACATCTGTGTGATCATTCTAAATGAATCAGCACACTGGAAAGTAGGAATAATCAGGGAGACAGTCTTAAAAACAAGGTCTGTGCAAAAGTGAATATAGACAACATAAATGTATCTCAAGGAGGTCCAACTAATTAAAACTATTCATTATCCAATTTACCCTTAGTAAATGCCAAAAGAAAGGAAAGAGACAATGGTCTTGATTGATTGTTCTTAAAGTACCTTTTGAAAATTGTAGAAAACATATGATCATGAGAGCACATCTTGTCCCCAAATCCAGTCTTCTTTTGAAAAGAATCTGGTAAATGACTGACACTGAATCTTAAGATTCATTGCCTTCCTACTTTTTCCTATGCACTTAGCTCAGTAATACATACCTGGTCACTACGCAATGTGTATCACAATACATGAGTAAGGAATTGGGGAGGTACGCTTACCATCCTCCCAGATTTTCAGTCAAGAAATTGAAGTTGATATTTATGAAGTCATATAATTTTTTATGGTAGTACTCATATTAAATAGCAGTCTCTGTGTTTATGACCTTTCTATGCTTTTCAATGACCAGTATTTCTGGTGTATGCATGTTGGCTGAGCTGCATGCTTGTCATTGCCTTACTTACAGAGAGCAACATGTGCAGTGAAAGATATTTCCATTTTGTAGACTCTTTTCTAAAAGGAACTCAGAAAAATGTGATGGCTACTACCAAGTTTGTCTTCCAGGTATCAAAACTCTCTGGTTTTTTGAGTTCTTACAAAGACTAGAAATTTGTTGTATTTTATTTTCCAGTGGTAAACAGAGTGCTGTAATTCCATAACTTTTTAATTTTTTTGGTAAATGTCCTTTATTTTTCACTAAAAATCGCTTTTTCCTTCCATGAAAAAATAAAACAAAATTTCATAATAAATAATAAGAGAATGACTAATATACTATGCATCATGATCTTAAAAGAATGACCGAAATGTTACGCAGAGTACATCATAGACATAAAACATCGTCTCTTACAAAAAAGAAACAAACAAATAAAGGGAAAACTTTTTTTTCAATGAACAAAAGAAAGCAAACAAATTAGCATTGTTCATAAAGTATTTTTAAAAAGACAGAACAGATAATTGGTACTGGAAATGTAAACTAATATAATCACTTTGGAAATCAGTGTGGAGAAGCCTCAAAAAATAGCAATAGAAATTCTACAGCTGTCCCTCTTCTAGATACAAAAAGTTAAAGTCATCATATTACAGGGATACATGCATACCTATGTTTATATGGTGGCTCAATTTATAATACCTAGGTCTCGGAAAAAGCATATATGTTTATGATCAGATGAATGGATAAAGAAAATGTGGTATTTATACACAATGGAGTACTACTGTGCCATAAGGAAAGATAGATCTGAAGCATTCATAATTTAATGGGTGCAACTTGAGAACAAAATGTTAAGGGATGCGTAAGCTTAAATATTAAATATCACATGGTTCCTCTTGTATGAGAATCTCTCTTTCTTTCTCTCTCTCTCTCAATAGGAAATAGATAGATAAACAGGGAGTGGGAGGAGTTCAAATAATTCCCCATATGATCTATTGTGTTGTTTAGAAAGCATAGAAAGTGGTTTTGGAAATGTGGAGGAATAGGGCTGGGGAGGTAGCTCAGCGGCACAGTATCTTCTTGGCAAGCCTGAGACCCTGGGTTTGATTTCCAGTACCAAAATAATAATAATAATAATAATTAATAATAATAATAAAAAAATAAAAATGAAAAAATTAACACCAGAGCCAGGGGTTTAGTTCACTGACAAAGGTACCTGCCTGGCAAGCACAAAGTCATGAGTTCAGTGTCTGGTATCAAAAACAACAACAACAAAAACAAAACAAAAAAAAGAAATGCAGAGGAATAGAGGAAATTAGAGGATGTTCTGGTGTTTTACAGTTTTTCCAATGATATTGCACGTGGTGCCTCTGATGGTGTCTTGTCTTGATGAGGACATAAGTGTCCTTTCACAACAGTCAGCTTCATGGAGGGTTGAAAGCATGTTTCAGGGGTTGGTGTTACGGGGTTCTTAGTATGGTCCTGCTACTTACTCTGTGACTGTGGGCTAGTCACTTAATCCTACTGTGTCATCACATTTTCCTCCACTCTTAAGTGAGACGGTGTTAAGGATTGACTGAGTTAGCATCATTACTAGTAAAGATCAACAAGTACCAACAGTTGCTGTCTTTATACCTGGTCTTATCTTGACCTTGAAAAGCACGTTATATTTGTAGTCCTCAGTTTGGTCATCAGTGAAGGGAATAGTTAAATGATAGCTCACAACAGTGAGCTCTATTTTAGAACAGCTTAGGATCACTACACATGAACTCAGAACAAGATTATGTTGAAGTCATAGCAGCTGTGAAATTCCTGTGTTTAATGATTGAAACATAAAAAATCCACTGCTTCTCCAGAATTAAAAAACAAAATACATGAAAAAATCTGACTACATCCTGCTTTCTCTTAGGGAACAACTATACTGAAGAACCAGTCTTGTCTAATGAACCAAGAACCCAAACTTTGGATTTCATTACTGTTGTGATTCCAGATCCCGCCAGAGTCTCTTATCAAATGTGGCCTCATTAAGCATAAGAGGCAATGCGCTGCTTTGTTAAATTGTGCTGAGCTAACTTGTGGCAGACACAAGCCAAAATGAAATGTAATTATTTTGAATCTGTTCCTATGGAACTGCAGTTACCCATCATAGACAGATATTAACACACGCAAAAAATACTTGTGAATCCTCTTTTACTCATGTAAGAATTATTCTGAGTAAGAATACCAAATACAAAGCTTATTCAATGAGGCTTCTGTCAAAATATGAGACAGTTGTGTAAGCCTGAGTAAGTTACTACTACAATTAGCCCTATAGATTTTTTTAAACTCCTCTGTCAAAGATGGAAGTGTTCATAAACAGACCTTTTAAAATGTAATCTGTACTTTTGGATAGCAAGGATTTTGTAAATATATTTATAACCATGGGAAAAGAGAATACCCATGACCTTCCAATAATAATTGCTAACATTCTATACCAGAAATAGTCATGCATGTTGTGTACATTAACAACTCATTTACTGTTTTACAGAGGAGAACACTGAAGCACAGTGTGATTACACAATTTACCATAGATACTAACACTAGTCCCTGGCACAACTGGATTCAGAGCCAGAAAATAAAGATTGTGTTTGTGATCATAAGCGCTAAACTACTATTACTGATCAAAATTTCCTCTAAATTATATCAGTTTCCTTAGGGAGAGAAAGAAACTAATAGGCACTGAATAGTGAGGCTTTAAACCACAGAATGTAAGTTTGTATATTATCTGGTGATATTTATGTCTCATTTTATTTCTCAGTAAGAAAAATATGATATCAAGTGAAACTCAAGTTTTAAAATAGTAGAAAGAAGTTATAAAGTGGTTATAAAATTTGCCTGCGAGATCTGGATACATTAATGAAAGCAGGAACAGGTACAAGCTTCCAACTCTGTTCTTGGCTAAAGCCACTAGAGAATGTGTCTTCCTGGTGACAGCCAGCAGTGACTGAGGGGACAGAAATAACTAGAAGACAATTAGCAATTCCAGAGAGAAGTGACAGAACAAGAAATGCTTGGGGGTAAAATTGGAGTTGCAGGGATCTGGCTTCTGGTGATAACTTCACTGACAACTTCAACTCAAAACACAGCTAAGGATATAATTTAAATGGTATTTCAAAAGGGTTTTACTCTTCTACCTGAGTTCCTATGATCAACTGTTGTAAATTTAGTCCACATTGTCCATCTCTGAAGTGTTTTTTTTTTCAGAACAAAAAGACATAGGCAATATTGCAAACTCTTTCCTGGAGTTATTGGGAAGCAGAGCACTTCTGTATTTTAGTGAATTGAAATTACAGTAGTTCTTTATATCAGAAACAATTACTATTGAATAGACATTTTATAGGTAAGACAACTTAAACATCAACTCAGAGAAAAATTAAAATCATTTATAATCTTGCCATTAAGAAACTAAAAGTTAACATATTTCAAAATAGTTAAATTTATAGTTATAAGAACTTTGAAAATCAATGCATATAGAATATTAAATTTTGTACTTCACTAGTGTGCCTGTTTCTCTGGGTCATTACTTGTCTTTAAATTTCACATTTGAAATATTGAAAGAGTGGGTAAAAACCCTCTGTACATTATATCATAATTTCCTGGAAAACTAGATTCTTTGTAGGTGTTCCCTGCTTTAGATAATATATATTTTAATGCATGAATCTTTGGATTTTGAAAATTATCTTTATTTTGTCTTTCTTAAGATAGGCACTTGTTTTCAAAGGTTGTACAGTATAAGATAAAATCTTTAATATGTGCTAAAAACTTCTACAAAAATGCCTATTTCTTAGTTTTGTCAACTGTGTCAAAAGATATCCATTTCTCCAAACCCTCACAAACATTATACTGTAATTTAACATTTCTTGATTAATTTAATAGATAACTCTCAAAACTTATTCAATTCCTGTTTTTTAACTTCTCGTCAATGCTATTGCCAGATTTGCAAATCAATTGTCTATTCATATCTTTTGATATTTTAAGTTCTAAAATATTAAAGAAGCATTTTATAATCTATGTAGTGATCAAAATGTTGGGAATTCTAAAAGTTGGTTAAAACAAAAACATGCTAAAAGCCAATCAGCTTCACAAGGAACTTAGAAATTGTACACTAAAAAGCTCAGCAATACTATTTTTTTGAGAAATCTATAAAGAGTTAGAACAAACAGAGTATCTCATAAAAGGTGTTAAATTATAAAGAAAGGAGAATTATTCTTACAGTTTTGGAGGTGGGGAAAAATTCTGTGTACATAGACATATTCCTGAATTTTATTTGTTATTAAAAGCATATAATAATCTATTGCTTCTGAATTCATATAATGCATCATAAAAACTTGAAAGAGAAAAAATATGTAAGGGAATAGTTATGCAAATATTGTCCAATATCTTTTCTCCATGTCCAACCTCTTTGGGTTAAACAGTCTAATAGCTTCCTCAACCCCATTCACAAAATTAGCTTTCAATTTGTTTGAGTAGATATACAGCTTTGAAGAAGTGCATTTTCTTTGAACATTTCCCCCACCCAATTTCTCTGCTGTCTCTTTTTCTTAAGCAAAGGGCACAAGTTTGCTTAGCAGCAAAATTTGTCTGTACTTTTCAGAAATTAATGTGAATCTTCCTAAGTCTGAGAACAATAATTCTACTTGGCTTACTTCCAGTGGTCTGCAGGAAAAAAAAAAAAAGTACAAACTGTAAGGAGAGTAATGATTTGTAGAAATCTGCAGGAGGCCTTGGTCCTTGGTCCAGGAGTACTACTGCTGACAATTACACAAATAGTGTTCCTATGCAATTATCCCAGCAATAACCAATAGCAAGCAGAAATTATAGATTCCTGATGTGATTTATGCCCAGAAGTTTCTATGTAGCACTTTGAATCGAAATGGTTATCTTTATTTTTTCTTCCTTTAAAGAAAAGAATCAGTTGACTCCTTAAGTGAATATAATTTACTTCCATCTAGTTTTAAATGGCATTAGCACAGCAATCAGATGTCAAGGTGAAAGATAAACATGTCTGCTCCTGGGTGCATAAATGGCTAAAATACTAGGTAATATGGGTACCATCGCCCTGTTCTTTGCACTTTAAATAGTATTAACCTTGTGCTGTATAGAGTTATGATTTCTCAAACCATTTTCTCTGTATAATGGGCAATCAGTTTCATAGTTTAAAAATATTCTCCAAGTTGTCAAGCTTTTGTCTTGGCTTTGAGAGTACAGAAAAAAATTAATTTATTTTGCTTTTCATTTTTGTATGATTACTGCATTGTGTTTATTTCCATGAGTCCTTCAATGTCCCCATTCAATTACCCTTAATTGAAAACTACTTGTGTTTATTGTTTGTCCAGGAGATTAAATTTCATGATATCACATAATATATTTTAGACAAATCAAATTGGACATTTTCTTTCTATCTTTCTTTCTTTCTTTCTTTCTTTCTTTCTTTCTTTCTTTCTTTCTTTCTTTCTCTCTCTCTCTCTCTCTTTCTTTCTTCCTCTTTTTCACTTTTTAAAGATGCAAGTATTAATAGCTGTGAATGGAGTGTACTGAAAAGTAATAGCTTATAGGTTATTCATAACCTAGATAGTCATCTTAACAAAAGCTAAATATAACTGGAAAACGGAAGGGCAACAACAACAACAACAGCGCCAAACACCACAGGTGCACCAAAACCCTTCAAATGCCCCCTTCCATAAGAATTGGCCAGAAACAAAGAGAAAGTGGAAAATAGTTTTAGTGAAGCTGCTTTTGGAAATTGTGCAGATTCTGTTTGACTGAAAAAGTAAGCAGGCCGGACAAACAAATTTGTAGCTCTACCTTTAATGAATTGAATGGAAATTGGATTCCACTGAGCAAATGCATTTCGTCTTCATTGAGGTTTAAAAAGTTGACCTCCCCCAAATTTAAAATTTGGTAGCTTTTTATAAAATGTTTCATATTTTTTTGGGGGAAGATGGTGATATATTTGCTTATTAGATCTATTAGAAAAATAAAATGATCTGTTAATTTTCTATGCTTTAGTGCTGGAGCAGATGTTGCCTGATAGAATCATTGGTGAACAAATGTTTGTTGGATTCTACACTGTTTGACATACTTTTTGCCTAAAACCTGGGTAAGTTCCCTGATGGTCTGGCTTAGTGAGATTATTTATATCCAGGTTTTAGTCCTAAACTGGGATGCATTTTAAAGTAATGGAAAGGCTGCTCAGGAAAATTTCTCAGGTACGAAATCAGTATTACATAGCAGAGCAATTCAGAGCTGATTTATCCACCCAAAATTCTTTTGCCTTTAAATCCTTCAACTAGCTTATCTTTATGGGTTTAATTATGTCATCACCAAAATACATCAGGATAGGATGTTCAAAGAAGGGATTTAACCATTTGAGTCTTGATCAACTAAATAATTTGTTCTATTTGATAAAGACCACAAAATCTATAAGTCCTTCCCAGTTGATAACTATTACTAATTCCAAATCATCACCTAGCTCTAGAATCAGTGTTGGGATTCTTAACAGTACTGGGAACTCTTTTGAAATATGTTTATTTTCAAACACAGTTCTTAGAGGAAATTTTTTGATTTAGCTGTGGAATTTAGTATGAAATCTCTGAAGAGCTGAAATCATTGTATCGATGTCCAGAGTGTGATTTTAGTTTTAACAAGTTGTCCACAGTGTGGTCACGGTGGGATCTATTCTTGTTAAGAACAAAAATCTTGGTCCCCAAAAGATGGAACAGCTCACAGAACTTGTAAAATGATGAAAGAAAACAAACAAACAGAATTAAAGAAGACACAAATGTTTGGTAGTGCTTTGGTGTTAGCCTTCAGGCACTTAGGATACAGTAAAGTTGTCCAAAATATAATAATAGCCGGTGGCAATTCTCAGTCTAATGAAACAGATGTGATCCAAACCTGACTTTGATGTACTCATCGGAGAGACGGCTGTGGACCATATGCTTGAGATCAGCTCCTATCCATCAGGATGAGCCCGTTGGTGCTTTGACTTTGAATCTGAGGATTTTGTGCTTCTAGGAGTTGTAATCATGTTTGGGTATATTTCAGTAAATGAGCAGTGGTCCTCAGCATCCTAAATTGTGCTAACAATATGTTTTTATAGAAAAACTATTGTTCTAGTAATAACCTGTTGTTTATATTTTCCTCATGCTTCCATAGCTTTGTTCAAGTTTACAGTTTAGGCCAAACAAAACAGTATTTGGATTAAAAAAAGACTCTGGAGAGATCTGTTCTATCAATAAAAAATAGAACATGGATAATCTAATTCCTAGACTCTTTGTCTTTTCCAGTTTCAAGTTCTCTTGCTGTGTAGGCAAGCTCTATGCTTGAAATAGTATAGTCTGGCCACCAGAACAACATGACTTGTAACACTACTGAAGGAAGATTTTAAAAATATTAAAAAACACAAAAACAAACATGACCTTATCTTTTCTAACTCTGAAGTTCTTTCTTGATCCCATTAGAAATCTAGACAACATCAAGCTGATGGGCATTTTCCACCATCTTCTCATTTATATGGGGTTTATGTTCCTTTTGCATGAAAACTCAGCTAGATTCCAGAGTATCAGGATGTCAGAGTTCAGCTTCATTTCTGTTAAAGGGTAGGTCCTCCATAAAAGGCATCAAATAAAAAGTCTGCAACTCAAATATGCTGGTGTCAAGCACTTGTCATTAGAATGATCAGGAGCAAATACAGCCCACTTGTTGGGGAGATCTAACACACAACTGATATGGCCTGGGGTCCAGTGGGAGTTATGTTCTCCTCAACACTCCACTGGTGGCTGCATTTGTGAATCGACTGAAAGCAGCTTTTACTGATATGATCCCTTTGCTTTTGTTTCCATTTTGAAGTGTGTATCTTTGATGGATATGTAAGGAATCCGCTTAGACACCTCTGACAGAAGACACCGGGCAGAAGATATGACTAGATTTTGAGCAATCCTGATTCCACAAAAGTGACGACACAGACTGCTGAGTAAAACTCAGCAAGCCAGTTTGCAAAGAGACTAAGCATTATGTGACAGAAGCACCAAGTCATTGTTCAGGCTGCTTGTCTTTGAAGGTTGGAGAAAAGCTTTCTGTCTCAAAGGAGAAAAGAAAAACCTTCCTAAGGCCAAAACACCCCAGGATGTAAAAGCTTAGAGTAGAGATTTGTTGACCTCTTGTTCCAATCACCAGTACCTCACTACTTTGTTCTTCTTGTGAAGGACCCTCTGCTAAAATATAGGCAGTCTCCTTTACAGATTTTGTCTTGGACTTGTTCGTTAGTAGTCTGAACCTTTGCTTTTTCCATTTCTTACAGAGCATATTCTTTGCCTACTGTGTATGTATTCAATGTTTATAGTCTCCTTCAAAAGTTAGGCTTAAATATGATTCTTGGGGTAGTATTTCATAACTAAACCTTTCTTGACTATGACCTGAGTCCTTGCTCAGCCTTTCACCTGCATTTGGAACAAATGGGACTAATTTGGGATAATGCAATTTGTAGTGGGGTAAATATTTAAGAACGCTGTATTTTGGTTACTGGCACACAGGTGTAGTCATGCTCCCCAACTGTATACTAGGATCTTGAAGACAGGAACATATTGCTTATGCTATGTTTTCTTCCCACTGCCCTGCATCCAGAATGGTCCACTAACTGGTAAACAACAGGCACTCAGCACATCGTAAGACTATGGAAGGAAGTGTCTTTATGATGAATCTGCTCAGGGAAGGTGAGCATCAAGAACGTGGAAGACAGTGGCTGTATCAAGTGCTGTGTTCTGAGTGGCTGCTGCTCCTTAACAAACTAATCCCAATGTGGTGATTCAATAAGAGAGAGAACAATGCTTTTATGTGACAGGGAACCAGAAAGAAGTGGGGGTGGCTTGCCCATTAGCTGCAGAGTGGACAAGAAAGACATGGATTTTTATACAATGGAAAGCTACTTAGCTATAAAGAATGATAACCTCAAGGTTCTTATAGGTAAATGGATACAACTTGAGATAATGCTCATGGGTGAAAGGATCCAGAGTGTTGTCTCCCTAGTATAAAAAACTAAAGGAGTTAGTAGTATCCAAAACACACAATACATATTGTGAAAGTGAAAGGGGAGGAAGTGTCTAAAAATGGAAAGCAGTGACCACTGTTAATCTATTATAGTGATTTGAATCCCGTATTGTTTTCATTGTTCTGTTTAGTTTGTTTTTATTTTTTTTCGGTTTGCCTACTTCTATTATGTTTGATGGCAAGTATAGTTATTTCAAAGATAGCAAAACATATTATGATAGCCATTATTGATTTCCTATTATCTTGTTTTGAAGCCCTGTATTGTTTTCATTGTTTTGTTTTGAGTGATTTTATTCTATTTTCGTTTGTTTGATTGTATTGTGTCTGATGATATAGGCAACTACTTACAAGATAACAAGAAGCATTATGGTAACCACTGTCATTTTACTATTGTTTTGAAGTCCTGTATTGCTTCCATTGTTTTGTTTTTATTGGTTTTGTTCTGTACTATTTTGTTTGATTTTATTATGCCTAATGGTATAGACAGTTATTTTGACAATAGCAAGAGGCATTATGGTAGCCATTATTGATTTCCTTTTGTCTTTTTTTGAAGTCATGTACCATGTTTATTGTTTTGCTTTGATTGACTCTATTCTGTTTTGTTTCATTTGGTTTTATTCTCTTCAAAATAAAAATAAAAATAAATAAATAAATAAAGCAATAAGGTGCTATTTAGCAGGGTTTGGAAGAATCGCTTAACTTTTTGCACATGGAGTTAGCTTGGGACCATCTGGATTTACTTGGTGAATGAGTTCTAAGAGTATACCAAAAGGTAGAAAATAAAATCTAACAGCCCAATTAAAGGCTATGTCTAGAATTAGCAGTTCTTTGCTCTATTAGAAGCAAAATCTGCCTCTTTGTGGTGGAGTGGTATGGCTATCTTGCAGAAAACCACAGGTATTTGAACAAATTTGGAAAATAATGACTACTGCATGTGGTTTCACCAAGGAAGCTATGCAATGTTGTCTTGCATAAGGTGAGGAAATCCCTTTTGGTAGTGATGGCAGTTAGCATTTATTTACTGTTTGTTGACTTTGTGCCTGACACTGGGATAAAAGGCTCATGCACAGTTTCTCACTTGATTCTCATAACTTAGTAGTTGAGGCTGCATTACTGCCTCCATTTGCAGAAGAAGAAATTGAGATGCAGCAAGTCAGTATAGCTTGCTCAAGTTTGCAACTATTAAATGGCGAAGGTAGGATGTGAATCAAAGTAGCCAAACGCCAGAATCTATAGTCTTCTCCTTCTTGTCGAATGAAATGCTAGCAGCTATTTGTTCACAGGCTACAAATCTGAGTTTGATCCAATGCATATGCTTGTCGGACCCCCAAAACTTTTGATTATTTTATAGCATAATTCGTGCATGTGTATCCTTGGTTTTTATCACAATCTTAAAAAAAAGGTGTGTATTACAAATACTTACATTCTAAGAAATGTGATTAGTTTCCATCTTTCTAAGGCAAGCTTAGCCTGAAATATCTTGTGAGATCAATTGACACCTTCCTTTAAAGTTTTCAGATTGAGAGTTGATAGTATGCTGAGGATATACTTTATTTGGGCTCATAACAGACTTGGTCAAAAATGCTTTGCATTCCTTATAATCTTGGGGAAATTGCTGACCCCTCCTTTCGGGGCCTGATTTCTTGGTTTGTAGAAAAGAGCTAATAACAACTATTTTTAAGGGCTTTGAGAATAAAACAATATACTAAGTGCAATGTACCCAGCAGTAATAGGTTTTCATCCAGTGCTATTTCTTTTAGTGGTGTTTTGAGTGTTACACAGAACTGCTACATAAAAACATTTCCATTTCAAGTAGCTGCTGCCCTTTAAAGGCAGGAGAAATCCCCAATGAAATCCATATACCACTGTCTTATATACAACTACATAAATTGCCCAGTTTGCTTCTTAGTATTCAGTGTCATGCTAGGCCCCACACCTTTCTTCTTGTGCAAAATATTCTGTAGATTTAGTACAAGGAATACAGAAAATCAATCCAGGCAATTGCTTCTTCGTTTTCTGATCATTCTTCCTCATTTATGCCCAGTTTTGAGTGAACTTAATCTATTCAGTATAGACCATGAACCTTCCCTCTGGAACCTGCTCTCATGGAAGGTATGGCTTAAGGTGCTTCGCCCCTGTAGAAAGGCTTGTTATGAAAATTTCTCTCTTGCTCTCCCTAATTTGGTATCTTCTTAACAGAGTCTGGGAGAGATTTTTATTTGAAATTTACATCTGGGCAATGTGTTTATTTTGAATTTTTAAGCTTTGGGTGGATTCTTTATTAGCAGCTTTAATGAGGCAGGATTGTAAATATTTTATTTATTTACTTTGACAAGTTTTAGTGTGTGTGTGTGTGTGTGTGTGTGTGTGTGTGTGAGAATGGCTGTGTGTATGGGTGTGAGTATGGATGTGTGTGGTTCTGGGGCCTCAAGCATGTGTACTAGGTACCAGGCAAGTACTCTGTCACTGAGCTATACCCAGAGCCCTTCCGCCTGCTTCTCTGTGTGTGTTTCCCAGAGAAGATATTGACGAGCCTTTGCTCAAGGTGGATGTTGGAGCTGGTAATTGTCTTGAGTGCCTAATGGACACCCTGACAGACTTGAGACATCAGAGCTGTTGGACAGGAGGTTAAAAGATTATAAGAATAAAATACTTTGATTTATCTTATATGTGTGGGAAACAAGAGAACCAATAAAATAAGTTATTATTGGGAATACTATCTCAGTGGCTGCAGTGTGGTCTTTCTCTGTTCTTGGGGAACTAATTTACAAATAGCTTTACTATTTTAAATGTAGTTCCACGCTGAGTAATATTTTTATCTCTCAAAGGCTCAAGTACTCCATGAAGCTAACCCCTTTTCCTTCCTTGTCTCTTTTCTTCCATCCAAAAAAATTTCAGAGAATCTAGCTAAGAGACTTTAAAATTATTTTTATTTTATTTTGAGTGAAGGCCTTACTAATTTGCCCAGTCTGGGCTCAAACATGTGATCCTCCTGCCTTAGCTTCTGAGAGTACTGCCAAACCCTTTCCTTATATGTGACTTTACTGATTTTTAACAATGTTTCCCATTTTTCCTAATTTTTTATTACATTTCATCAGCCTACAATATATTTCAAGGCATATTCTGGGGAGAATGGATGATTTCAGTTGCTTAGCTTTCTTGCTTTGTTTTAAATTGTTTCATAGATGACTTTCCATCCCTTTTGTTGACTATTCTACTATAGTGTTTATTTTTAAATTTTGCTCTATTTTGGAGGTATTGGTAAAACATAAGAACACATACAAAACATTGGGATATTGATTATATCTTAATATTGGGAACTAGTTTTAGAAATTAATTTTAACATAAAAAATCTTCATTTGTTTAAAAAACCTGTATTTCTTTCTTCTTTCACCTCTTATGTGACTTAGGTGATCTGTATGTATAAGTTTCCTGAGGATAACAAGCCAGGCCTTTCCTTTAGAGGTCCTCATTAACATTCACAAATGCCAGACTCACTATTTGGACTCTGAAATTTAGTAAAAATATTAATTCCTTTGGTTCTCATTTTCTTCATCATTCCTAAGGAAACAGTGACTGCTACTGAGAATACTGAGTTTTGTCTCTTAGCTTGTTTACCTAAAATATTCTGCAATTAAATCCACAGGGAGCACATGAACCTTCCCCGCTCAGTTAGATGCTATTAATCCATTCAGATAGAGAGCTTGAACTAGATCTAGTGTATATACAGAACAAATGATAGACTACAAGTTTACATCGGCACATTTTATCTCATAGTTTTCCTTCAAGATGCTACAGAGATATGAATTTCAGTCATGGAAGCTGAATGAGTCACTGTGATGTCACCAATTTGCAAAGGGCACAGCATGCTGGGTCAGTTCTCAACCTGCTGGCCAATTCTGATCTATGCATAGTGGTTCTTGGGTATACTTATTTTCTGAAATCACAACTAGGTTGACATCAAGGATGGTTGGAATTGATTACTGATGTCTGTAGAGGAGAAGGGTGGGAAAAATGGCAATGGGTGAGACCTATATGGACCCTCTCTCTACTAGACTTGCTCAGTGAAACAAAGCAGTCTTTTTTTATTTTTGTTATTTTATACCTCAACTTCAAAACAGGAGTCTACTTGAAAGGTTAATGTAACTCATTTATGAACATCTTGAACATCCACTTGAATACACATAATAGTCAGGTCATATAGAAAATAATAGAGTATTTAGAAGTCTAGCATTATCAAAAGATTGCAAGTTGTATCATTTGTTCCCTCAGGCCCAACTTTCTCATTTTATGAAACTGAAGACTAAAACCTGCTTTGCTGCTTGGCAGTGGATACTTTAAAGACCACTGACATTTAAAAGCCAGAGGAGCTGAACACTGACTCTGAAAAATACACTCCAATTCTAGAAAAAATGTGGTCTAAATCTTTGTGGCTATATTGATGCGACATACTCTGAGGGAGTACTTTGAGGCCAGAGTTGCTTTTCCTTTCAGAAGCCGCCACTTACCTGGGCCCAAGTCATTTTTGGTGCCCCCTCCTATGGTAGGTTGTTGACAAGTATTTGTCACCTTTTGAAGTTAAATTCCTTTTCACAGGCAATGGGGCACTGAGGGAATGTCAAGGCAGGGGGAGAGCAGGGGAGTCTGGGATGAGATGTCTTGTTCTATGACTTCCTTCCCAGCCATTAGTTGATCTATTGGATCAGCTTTCCTCAACCTTTTGTGTGTAGCTTTCTGGCAGAGTTGTTGAATTATGTGCAGACACTTTCAGCAAGCTGTTTAGGTCAGGGGGTTTTTCTTTGGCATTTAACTCCCACATACTTAAACAAAACCTCAATTTGCTAGGGTTTTTAACACTAAGAGCTTGTTCTCTTCATCTGATTCTATTTTTTTTTGCACTCATTGTTATTCATAACACATCTGGCTGCAGGTTATAGCATTTTGTCTGAGTTTTATCATGCTAACCTTTGTTACCTCTCCTAGGGTTTAAGGAACAGGCCCCTCTGGATTGAGATATTAATGATCATAAATACAGCAGCAACACCTCTGCTTTTAAAGTAATGCAATTCAAAGCCGAAGGGCAGCAGTACCAATTAAAACAACGGGAATCCTTTATATTCTCCCAGTAGGGTACACAGATGCACACCCAGGAGCTCAGCTGGGCTCTGATACTCATAACTGGATACTTGCTTGTGCTTTGGTGTTTGGAAGCTCTAAAAGAGAATAATGATTCCAGCAAGGAAATTTGGTTGGTGAGGGAGAACCACTTAACAACTGCTGAGCTAGCTGTGTGGGAAATTGCCCATAGGTTCATAGTAGAGTCTCCTTACCTCTTCTTACAGCACTCAGTTTTGGAGATGAGGGAAGTCTGTGTGACTCTTTCAATTTCCCCTCACTCCTCTGGGCTGTTTGCAGTAATTAGAAGAGAGTATCACGGAATAGTGGTAGGTTTTATTTTTGACTCTGTTGCCACCTGAGAGACAGACCTTCCACCTGAGCCATTCAGCCCAAGGGTGAAAAAATGAGCAAAGACTATAAAATGATTTGAGTCACATAGTATTACTAGTCTGCTGGCAGAAACAGATTCATGAACTGAATCTTTTGAGGCTGGTTTTTCTGCTAGACTACTTCCTAACTCCAGGCTGATAGTCAAAAACCTTTGATTATTAGAGGGCATAATGAGGTTTTGTAAAGGTCTGTAAGTTCTCATCAGGAAGAAAAAGAAAAAATATAGAGCACTAGGCAAGAAAAATCATATATTTAAATAAAAACAGTGGTACCAGAAAATGAACCTACTTAACAAAAATCAGTGCACAAAACAAACAAATCAAATTGTAGTTAAAAAACATCACGTACACTTAAGATGTATGGCATTATATTTTGACATATTTATATACAAAAGTCAAGCAATATCAAAGGCCCCATCGAGAATTAGTTAACAACACTTCTCATATATCAAATGCCTATGGGGTACCAGGCACTTTAAGTGCTTTGTATAGATTAACTTATGATCCTCATGACAGTGCTGTGGGGAAAGCGATGTTTTTATTCCCATTTTACAGCTGAGCACATGGTAGCACAGAAAGTTCAAGTTATTTGCCCAAAATCAACTTTATGTTCTTAATCATTGTATATGTACTTTAGCTTCCTCCTAAGAGGCACAAAAGCTTTTTAAGAAACACTAAAACAATTAAACAGGCAAAATGGAAAATATTGGCCCTCAAATGTCTGGAGGATTGAGTTAGAAAGAGGAGCTGTGTCTGTTTGAGGCAGATGAATAGTATTAATAAAAGTACTCTAGCAAAAGGGATGCCTTACTCAAGGAGGCTGTTGTCAAATTGCATGTTTTAATGGTGGAATTACTTCCTTAATGTAATTGATGAATTTACTTTCCTTTGTCTCCATAACTTGGAATTTAATCCTGGTGATAGTGAAATAGCGAATATTTCTTTTTTAAACCAACTATTTCATGAATGTGATTTTAAGCCATCTATTTCATGAATATGATTCTTAAAGATATTCTTAATGCCCACTGTCTTAGCTACTTTCTAATTTCTGAAACAACATAACTGACACATCAAGTTAAAGGAAGAGATGTTTACTTTAGATCATAGTTTGTAGAGGTTTCAGTTCATAGTTGGCTAGGCAAGGCAGGGTGGAATGGCAGAGGGGCCTCACAGGGGAGAAACAGTCTGTGGCATGGCAGGCAGGAAATAACCAACAATGAGCCTTTCTTTCCCTTTTACCAATTCAGGTTACAAGTCTACTAGTTGTTGGCCAATGATACCTAAGGCAGGTCTTGTATATTCAGTAAACCCATTCACCCATACCTAGAACCATAGAAATGAATCAATGGACTAATCCAATTATCACACAGCCTTAATCCAGGGTCACACACCCATGATCTAGTCACTTCTCCAAAGTTCCAGTGCATGAAGCCATGGGGCACTTGCAGATATAAACCATGACACCTATCATATTTCAGATCTTGGGGAATTTTCATTTTCATTCTTGAGGAATGTTAACTGCGAACTTTAAAACTAACAGAGTAAGTACAGTTGAGAGAATAATAATAGGACAATACTTACAGTAAATGGAAATGTTCATGGTATACAAACAGTATGTTGGTTAGAAGCTCAGTTTCACTGAAGAATATATATCTGTATGTGCCCATATCAAAAAAGACTGCAAAGTATACTTCTAGTTTTATGTTGGTGGTGAGAATATGGATGATATTTTTCTTCTAACTCTTTTAGAGTTTCCCAATATCTAAAATGGCATATATCTATAAGCATTAAAGATGCAATTAAAAGTAAAAATTTGTATATTTCCAGCATCATGTTTTAGAAATGACCCTGATAGGCAGTTAACCAAATTTGAATCCTAATGAACATATATGTACTGCACTTTTTATTTAAATTAAATTTTTGAAATTTTAAGTAAGATAGAATATTGCTTTCCAAATCTATTAGTCAAGGCAAAAGAGATCCCAGTGGGACCAACATTGTAAAGAAAACTGTCAAACCCCAGTCTAAATTTTGGGTCTTTGGAATCTTTCTACTCTTTCTTGGAATACAGCACTATTTTCTTAGGAGAAGAGAACCCTATTGTGTTTTAAAAAAATAAGAAACTGTATCTGTAGGCAAGAATCAGTCTTGCTTTTTGAAGATATATTGAGCCATCGTGGCTGAATTCTCAGAACACTTTGGCAATGCTCTCTTACTAGGAATTTAGATGTATGTGCTTTTAGTTAGCTCCTAAAGTGGACAATCAAATTAGTTTAAAAGATCTGAAGACCAGAAAGCCAAACTCATGAAAGCGTAAGATGTTGATGTTGTTATTTTCATGGATAGCATAAAAAAGGGGAAAGCAGAAAGGATTGGAATGAAATTTAAAGAAGGACCTTCTGACCGTGGTCAATAAGGCATGAAAAAATACAGAGGTGGAGTGTGAGGGTTGGCTAAAGGACAAGATTGCATAAGAAGATTGCTTTGCAGTGATTTTTGTTGGGGGATGGGGTTATTCACTTGGAACTTCCCCCTTTTCGTAGTTTGAAAGGAATTACACCTGCTAAATATTCAGTCTTTTTACCTGGAGTAACCATAGTCTCTGTGCTCTGCTAGTAATGCAAGCAGAAATTCTTTAGGAATGCCACTTATTCTGGTTAACTGGTTTGCCCAAAATATAAACCCTGGAGAGAGCTTAGTTAAAAATTGATGAGCCATTGAGATTAAAAGAGCAAAACAAACCGCCACAAAACAAATGAATGCCATGTGTCTTCAAGTTAGCCAATACCAGAGCTGTTCACTGCCAGTTAGAATTTGAACAGGATGGACTGTGTGCAAAAGACAGGGGAAATATTCATGCCAGTCCCATTGCATATAAGTCCTATTGCACCCCATCTTTCCTATTGCTTCCAGAGAACAAAAATTATATATTTAGCCTAAGCTTTCTGAATAACTGCTCACTCTGTGGGCAGGGATATAAAGAACCTTGCCAACCACTTACTTTCAAGAGCTGCACGGCTTTCCTTGATCATTGTCTGTTTGCTGGCCTCAGCTGCTCCACCAAAGCAAATTCCAGCCAATTGCTAAACTAATTAAAAATATTTTAAACCAGTGTAGCAATAAATTAATTTCCTGCTTATTCTAAACGATTCCATTAATAAAAATAGAAGTCTTATACTGCTTGAGAGTGACTGCACAGAAGATGTGAGTTTGGTGGCTTTTTTCTCAGGATGTCACATTGCTCACAGCTCTTCCCAACTGCTGCCAGAAATGGTGTTGGTGGTTGGTTGTGGGTGCTTAACAACCATCTGGAAAGGAAGTTGGCAACACTGAGTTGAAGGCAAACTGAGAAATCCTGGCTGCTATCGCAGTTAGTAAACACTGTCGCTTCCCCACTAGACTAAGCATGTACTCCAGATTCCTGATGGAAAGAGAAAATCAAGAAGGATGGAAAAGGATAAGTGTCATTTGAATGCTTTACTGATTAGAATTTCACAAAGGCAGGATACTTTTATTCAAGAACTCAATCCAAGTAAAACATGGTCCATTTTCTTTTTTAATCTAATTAGCACTAGTTCACTGCAGCTCAAGTTTTAGAAAAATATGTAGTTTGTACTCTTTAGAAGTTGCAGTTTGAAAGCATCGTTCCTGGCAATAAATGACAGAGCAAGAGGCATAATAATATTGTGATCTCTGTTTCCTTGGCACTTTTTTTTTTTTTTTTTTTTGCTTCATTATACTCATTCTCCTTCTCTCATGTGTCCAGACTGTGTCTGGACAGGACCTCAAGGGTCCCTTAAACTTTGGATCAGAGGTCGCAGTGGAGATAAAACAGGAAATTTGATTGAGAACTTCTTGTTTAATCACCTGTGGTTTATAAAATGGCACCTCAAAGCAGACATGACCCATTGTATTTTTTCTCAAAATTTTTCCAGTTTTCAGGGTCATTCTCAGAAACCTACAGAGGGAAGATAGATAGGTTCCAGCCTACTATCACCACAGAGATCTGCTTTCAAAATAAGCTAAATGGGTTTTGTTCTCATTAAAGTATCCATTTCTTTTGTTCCAAGAGTCTTTCCCAAGAAAATAGCTGGGAAGAGTTGGCCCTGTACACACGTTTTAATCACTCATGCGACTGAGGGTCTTAATATTTTAAAAAACAAAAACACCAAAGACAGCTGAGGCCAAGAGAAACATTGAATCTTGGATACCTTATTTCTGTCTAAATCCGATGAAATGGCTCTGAGTTTCACTGGCATATTTTGGTGCTCTGATAATGAATTTTGTAGAATAAACTGACATATCTCTTGGCTCAGTGTTGCGTTTTACCAGTGTTTTCAGAAAAACAATTTTATAATGAATTTGACTTTCTAAGGTCATATAGCCTACTGCCTTGTGGGATTATGAAACAAAGACCAGAACTGTCTCTTTGGTGTAGCCTTCTCCCAGAGACTATACTATTAACACATATACACCTCTTCCTTAGTTTTGACATAGAGAATTCTCAAAATGCTGATATTATATTTTTCCTTGGAATCTCCATGGTTTGGGAAGCTTAATTCCTTTTAAACAGGTGGGACAATGCTAGATAAGGTTTCCACTGTGGATTGGATCCAGTACTTTCTGCTTCTTTCTTGTCTACTTTATTTCCAAGGAAACACAGCATTGTGCCATCTTTTCTTGTGTTATAGTGGGCATTGAACCTAGGGCTTTTGCTCTGAGCTACATCCCTAGTCTTGCTTTATTTGGAGGCAGTGTCTCACTAAGTTGTCCAGGTTGGACTTGCACTGGTGATCCTTCTTCTCAGCCTCCCTGCATGCATTTACAGGTATGCCTGTTTTAGCATTGTATTATCTGAGTCCTCTCTAGAGACTCTGGCAAAGAAACTTTGCTCTTTAATTGTTTGGCATTATCATCCTGTTGACTCAGGAGCTTAACCAGATGAAATCATTGGAAGCTTCTCTATATGACCAAATTATGATGTCGCCTTTTATATGATCATGAAACAGTTCTCAAACTAAACTTGTTGCTTAACTTCAGTAGACAGACAGAATTTCATCACTTAAAATCTTTCAGTAAAATGAGGGGAATAATTCTTAAAATAAGGATCCCTGTGACCTGGAATTTCAGTGAGAATGTGAAAAAATCTGAGATCCTCCATTGATTGGCTACTCTTTCTCGCACATAGACATCTATGATGGAAACTTTGCATTTCTCTTAACCTCTTTTATACTCTTTCTACTCATTGGTTTTTCTCTTTAATCGTTGCTGCTTGTCCCTCATACTGTCAGCTGGCTCCAAATCTTATGGTTCCAACTGTAAATATGGTTATAGCTCTGCTCTGCTAAGTAACAGAAACTTCTTTAGGGTTTCACAGGAACTATTTCCTGAGAAGTCTAGTTCCTTTACATTTTAAAAACTAAACTCTTTTATAGGTCAATTTCTATACTTAAATGTTTGCCTTTAGTGTGTGTTGTAACCCTTGGCAGGAGGCTTTTGAAAAATACTGTCCCTAGAAAGTGTGAACAAATGTTGCTCCATGAGAGACTGGGCAAGAGTTATACTGACTGACGCCTGTGTGCCTTACATGCCTTAAAGAGGGACTCCTTAGACAGGACCATTATGACTCAGATACACACTTAAATATAAAGGAGGGAAAGTTCGAGTCTAACAAATTTTATTTGACACTTAAAGCATTTTTATATGTGTTATATTTTGAATGACCCTTAAACTAAAGGAAATACTTGAAACTATACAACAACTGAATATTAAAATATTGTGATTTATACCAAATTTTTTTGAACTCTCTTGTCTCTTGGGTATTCAGTGCTACTGGACTGAAGCCCATGTTTCCTGAGATGGATCATCTTTGTCTCTCTCTAAAGTTTGTTTTTTCTTAATGAGGCTGTGCAGAGTGTGATGTTCATAATTGGTCTAAACATGGTTTAGTTAAAGGAGAGCATATGGTCTTTTGGTGTTGCTCAGGGCTTGATTTCATGGACTAATTTCGATGTGTACTCTTTTTAAACATAGCACTTAAAAATCATAGTTTGAACTGTTGGAGGACTTATACCATCCAGTTTAATCAAGTCCAATGT
The DNA here is from genome assembly GCA_004363535.1 of Dasyprocta punctata. Taxonomy (NCBI): domain Eukaryota; kingdom Metazoa; phylum Chordata; class Mammalia; order Rodentia; family Dasyproctidae; genus Dasyprocta; species Dasyprocta punctata. Next base: position 23,744 of record RJWM01001743.1, read on the forward strand.
CTTCATATTTATAAGAAGAGTGTCAAAAACAGATTATCAACATGAATGTGGAAATCAGTGACTACATCTGTTGAATCATACAGTGAATGTTTTTCTGTACTCCGTGCTATTTCCAGGGATTAATAAAATATTTAGGTCAAACATTAGTTCTTTACAAAAACCCTTTAAATACAAGTGAATAAACTAAATCAAATTCCACAGGTACCAACTAGAATGCCCTGATGTTGGTAGCAAACTTTGTTGCTTTTTACTGGCTCTTAACCAAGATCCTAAGATTTAATTTCCTCAAATGCTCTCAGCATTTAAAATTTCCCTTCTCTGTTTCTCTCTGGTACCCAATTTCCTTTGCCAATGAATAGACAAACAAGAACTAATAATGTACTTTCATTAGCTCCTTTCTCTTTCTGAAGTCATGAATTTCTTTATCTCATGCTCCATGTGAATGTTATAAATGATAAATTTTTACACAATACCCAGCACAGCAGCTTATCATGTAGATCCATAAAGAAAAGGCTGTAGAGTAAACTATACTAATACAATGGAGAGAATATTTCTTATTTAATTTTCTTTTCACAGTATTTTGACTTCCTCAATGCTGTTGTATTTTTTTTTCTGTAGATCTCCAAATATAATATTGTGGTCAAACAATAGGCCATAAAATATCTCCTGGATAAAGCACAAAAGAAAGTTCACACCCTTAGTAAAAATCTTCATGGTAAGAGGCCAAATATTCATTGAGTCTCTGCCAAATGTTGTTTAATGAACTGAGTAACCTGCTGGTATGGAAGGTTTATGTTAGCTGTAGTTCGATGGAGAATTTTCCTTTGATCCTGATGTTGATAATAATTTTTAAGGATGGTGACCACTGCCTGCCTAAGCAAGTACTGAATGCAATATTAGATATTTTATATTTTTACTTGATCCATTTACTGAGAAATGTGGTAGAGGATTGAAACTTAGCTTTGGCATCTTTAGTTGTTTTTTGCACTGTCAATTCAGGATATAAGAGCACTTAACTTCTAGGATTATTATGAGAATTGTACATAAAATACAGAGAACGGGACTGACTATCTATCAAACCCTATACATTAAAATATGGTATTAAAAAAAACCTTTTCAATGTGTCATTTTCTCTGATGAAGTTAATATATGCAGGAGTTATATAAGATCAAGGAGAGCTTAAAAACATCAGACAACCTTCACTTTAAATCTTCAAATCTAGAAATACTGATAAATTTTGATATATTTTTTCTAGTGTTTTCCCAATTTATTAACATAAATATTAAATTATGTACATGCAATATTCAACTCTGCTATTTTGCTTAACAAATATCTTACACATTTCTCCTTGCAATTAAAAACTTGCTGCTAACACCACAGCTAATAATTAATGCATTATTTAGCTGAATAGTGATTTTTAGTATGATCCCCTTACTGGGTGTTAGGTACTTTTCAGGATTTTGTTTTTCTATTATAAGAATATTGCTGTGCGCTTAATGAATTCTATAGCTATGATCATTTTCAAGACTTAGAAATAAAATTATTAAGCTATGGGTATAAAATGACATTAATAGACTATACACATACTACCAAACTGCTTTTCAAAGAAATCATTCCAATTTAGATGTGAACAATCAAATGACAGAACCAGTTAAGGGAGCATTGCAAGGCAGAGGTGGGGAAATGTAGTATGTAGTTAGCAACAAGGAGTAGTCGGATTCTGTGGCCATAGGGCATGAGAGACGGATGGATGATATGAGGTTAAAAGAGTAGTTTAGAACCATCTTAAATGCCAAACTAATGTAATGAACTTTTCTTCTGCAGAGTTGTGAGCTCTGGAAAGTGTCTGTGGGGGAGAATGCCATGACTTTAGAACTTTCTTGCAGTTAATTGTAGGTTATTTAATGTCTGAACTTTTGGATCATGCCCAAATAATATTTAAGGTCATCAGCTATCAAAATTTGAATGTCTGGAAATAAACTATTCCATTGGCACCTGATGTTTAAAGATGTCGTTGACATTTACCTTATTGAACATAAATTGATTTTTACACACTTTTGTCAGTGACTGCATAAAACACCCAGAGGGTAGAAAGTACTAGGTCAACCCTGTCATGAAAACTTTTAAATATATACTCTGGTGGTATATAGAACTATGAGAGTGATAAAGATTTATTGAAGATTTAAGATCTTTCTAGGACCTTCTTGTTTAATGATGTGCCCTGAAGCTTTGAGAAAGACTGGAGTAGTAAAAGTGTTATTAAAGAAAGCCACTTAGGTACACATTGAGGAACAGTTATATCAGCCTATTTAACATCAGTATGCAATGTGCATCTTCCCCCAAGTGTTTTTCTTTCTCTGTGGCACTAAATATTTATATGAAAAGTTGAAGAAATAAATTACTTATATCCAGATATATTTTACATTTTCAAGATAAAGCTGGTTTGATTTGATTTGATTTGATTTTCTCTCATCACAGAGATATTTTCCTAGAGTAAGTTTAGAGTCAGATTAATGTAGCTCATTTGAGCAGACAATGGAATTGTCTCTTTCTGACGGTAAAGACAGAATTCATTTATTGCTTTTATAAGAGTGCCTGTCCACAAAACGGAAGATGATTTGCATGGTAGAAAAGGAAAATGGAACAATACCATGAATTGTTTTCCTCATGTCTTGGTATCATAACACTTTGGGATTGGGAGAATGCAAGTTTCCAAATTTGAAATCTATTTAAACCCTGAAGGTTTTGAGTTTCAAATTCAACTTGATCTTTTCAGCTTTTCGGTTCTGTCTCCTGCTGTCATAACATCGCTTCTCAATTCAAAGCGGGGAAGAGATTTGTGACATCTCAAATAGAGCTTCTCTGGCATGACCAGCTATCCAGTGTAAATGAATCAGAAAACTAAGCATTAACTTTTACTTGAAACAGATAAGTCTTTAAAAAATAAAGATAAAATTGCACTGATGGTTTGAAATAGCTATTCAAGTATTTTTATAGCACCTACCACTAGATATGCTTGGTTAGGAGAGTGAGGAACTCCTTCCGCTTTACAGCAGTCATCGGAGACATTTTGTTAAACTGAAAATGTAAGTAGCTTCTCCCTTTTATACTGTTTGGCTCTGACATTAATGCAGTGTCATTTAAGTAACTTAAAGTGTATTTCTGCCCAGGCTTTCTAATTTTGTCATAAAATTTTGCCAAGAATGAATTTTTGCCTTAAAGACTAACCACTTAATACATTTTCCTTTTGGTCATTTTAAAGCAAATAAATCAGGTCAGTTCATTTTATGACACAAAGGGAAAAATGGTAAGTTTTCTTACTTTGGACTCTTTTATTTTCCAGTGTCTATAACTAAAGTGTCTTTTCTCTCCTTTAAGTACAAGCTGACAGGTCATTAATCCTTAATGTAGGTTTGTACCTCTGGGCATTTGGAGGAGAGAACTCATTAAAATTCTTTTGTTTTATATGTGATTGTCCTAATAGAAATTTGGGATTCATATTTAGAATTTGCTAAAATGAATAGAAAGTATAGAAATACTTTAAAAAAGTGGGGAGTATATGAAATTATTTCTATCTATAGTCGAGACTCTCTGTACTTAAATGTATGCTGCTAATTTTTCTGTACAATGTAAGTCCTGTAAGTCGCATATTTTTGGTATGAATATATTCCTTCCATTTGAATTTTTATATAGGCCTGGTGTACTTAATGTAATTTTCTGTAATACTTTCTTGATTTTTGAGAAACATTGGGAATCTTTTTTAACTCTACTAAAAGTGTGGCATCGGACTCTCATCTTACTTTTCCTTTTTAAGGAAATGTACATTCTTGGGTGATGGTTTGCTCAACGTGGCTTATTTATAGGCAGTGGAGAATGTCTTGTGGACACTGGTGGATATATTTTACACTTTATTGCTGTAGCATAGTTTCTCCTTACACCTTCTTTCTTTCCAACTCTATAGAACACTTGAAAACCTTCTAAATGCCAAAAAGCTACCACCCACAAACTTACATTTCAAGCTTGACTAGAAAGAAATTGCTATGTATAAAAGCCTTCCAAGTACTCATAAATGAAGATGGGGACATACACTTCTATATTGTTTAAAAGAGATTCGATCTTTTGTTATTGCAGCCATTGACAGTACAAGAATTCAACAGTAACATCATGCATTTGGTTTTTTTCACTTTCTTTTTTTTAAGTAAGTGCAGCCAACTTTTCTATAGTCTGAACCACATTCTACTGTATATTTGAAATCTCCATTTATTCAACTATATAAACTTAGTGGTTACCAGGTTTATACTGAGCACTGAGACCATAAATAAAGAGCAAAGTTGTTGCCAACTGTGCTATGGAGTGCAGACGAGGGAAACATGAAGATTAAACCTACCCAGGTTGCCCTATGGGGAATAAAAACTACCACTGTGATGAGAACTCTCAAGGAGTCACTTAGTACAACAATGTGTAAAACAGAAAGAATTAATTTCCACTAACACCCAGCGAAGGCTTCCTTGAAGTGGTATTTAAGTGAAAGGATATAATGACAAAGTAGCCCACAGAAGAAAGTAGAGGAAGTCTGCATTGAAGAAATCAAAGAGGACTGAGACGGGAAGAGCCAGGAGGTAATCTTGTGAAGTGAAGAAGGAGACTTCACACTGGGACCAGGTCATATGCGAATCAGGGACCGAGAGTAGAAAGGGAATCTAGGAGGTATTTAGAGACCAAATAAGGAAGGTGAGAGAGAAGCTGTGTCTATGAGAATTACCAGATTTGATTTACTTCTCATATGATTGGTGATTTATCTTCATTGAAATGCTGTGTTACACTTGGTCTCACTAGGTCAAAATCTCTATAGGATCAGAGCTACATTTCTGGGGTGCAGTGGATTGACAACAGATGGTCAACTTGTAACACCCCAGCTGAACTGAATCAGCATGGTGCTGGGCATGGATCGCCCACCTGAGGATTGTTGCTAACACCATAAAAAGGAGAACTGGGGAGAAGAAGTAGTTCCATTGGTTCTCCTTTTTCCATTGGTTCTCCTGGAGGAGATTGTTGAGTTTCTTCCCTGGTATGAACTTGGCTGTTCTCAACATCAGAGGACTCGGGACCTTGCTGTTGCTGAGCATGGCTGTGGTACATTTTGGGAGAGCTCTGGTCCTTACTTTGAGCATTTCTTCCTGGCTCCAGTGCAGATCCCTCAGCCTGCTGGCACAGATCCTTCATTCCACTGGCACAGACTTTCTAGCTTCCACTGCTAACCTTTGGCCATTCCCAATGCAGGTCCATCAAACAGACTTGCATGAGACATTATTGAGGGCTCTAGGCTTCCAGGTGGACTCATCAGGGGCATTGTTATGGGCTCTAGGTCTTCAGTTATACTCATGCAGTACTTTGCCATGGGATCCAAGTCCTCAGTTGGATTCTTCGGGTCTTTAGTGTGTGGATAGACTCCCTGAACTTATTTTGTATTTGATTTTTTGGTGATTATTGTAAAATAATTCTGTAATTATGTGTCCTGTATTAAATTATTTTCTTTGCAAACCAGGACTACAACATGGGGTGAACTTTTAAGTTGAATAGTGATTGATTCTGATTTACAGTGTTACCTTCTGCTCTGACTGAGGTTTACTGTTTCATGGTCAAAGTTTACAAATACACAGTTATTTAGAAATTCTTTCAGAAGTAGTATTGAAAAATGCAAATAATGTTATTATTAAAACTTTGAAATGATGATTAAAGTCATGCTTCTATTAGTCAAAAACTCTTAGAGCTCAAATTCCACTTTATTGCTTAATATATCTATAGAACTTTCACAAAGTTCACTAAATTAAGAAATTTCCATAGCAAGAATAATACAAAAAAGTAGACTTTGGCAATTTTGAAGCTGTTTATCATTTTTTTTACATAGAAATAAAGGTTATTATCTATACAAGTTGTCCCCAGTGATACTGCAGTGTCAAGAGAAAGTAGACTGGTTTCAGAAAGTTGGGAACTGCTCCCAGAACACACAACCTCTCCCACTATCACAAAACCCTTTTCCTGAAACCATTAAAGTTGTAATCCTCCTTGTATTCCTTGATTATGGAATGTATTTATGTTGTCTCCTTCATGGCTTCCTCTTGAGTTTCCATTACCAGCATCAGAAACCATCCAGCAGCCATTCTTTGGTTCATGACTCCGCCTGCCATCTATTGGTTCATGATTCCAGCCACAGATCCCTATAATCATTTAGAGTACATACTATGCATGAAGCCTTGTGCTAATGACTAGAGTAAGAGGGAAAGACAATCTCTAGAAGTCAACCTTCAAGACTCAGTCATTCTTTACCTCCCAGTGCCTTTGTGTAGTCTCACAATGACTCAGGGTGTGTCTTTGTGACAGGGAGAATATGATAGAAAGGATGGCGTGTGATTTTCAAGCCTTGTTTTTAAAGGGCATTGTATTTTTCCTCTTGTTTCCCTGAGTGACACTCCAAGAGAAGCCATGTCCTGTGTTACAAGGACACATGAGCAGCCCTGTGTAGAGGTCTATGTGGGGAGAGACTGCAGCCTCTTGGCCATGGGAATTTGTCAGCCATGTGAGTGAGACGCTGGGTGGTGGGTCAACCAGCCCTACTCAAGCTTTTAGATCACTGCAGTGCCAATAGAAATGTGAGCATACCTCCACAGAAGAATCTGTGGCCAAGGTACTCTTAAATTCCTTTCCTATCAAAACAGTGAAAAGATAATTAATGCTTCATATAGTTTTAAGCCACTATGGTTTGGGGTAATTTACAATGTTGCTATGAACTCTAATTCTAGTCCCTACATTCATATTGCTTTCTTCCATGAAGGGGAGGATAATAGTCACACGTCATTCACATCCCAAGTGATAGTAAAAATGATCAACCACAGTCTCACTTAGAGACCTAGCCATAATTTTAGCCATTTAGAATCCGTAACATGTATAAGTAACAGTGGTGAATTAGATTTTCATAGAATTTTTCAATTTACTTTTGCAGTTTACGAATTGCTTTCATACACTATACTTTAACTATTGTGTCTGAAAGTGAGCAGATTTCTCAGATGAAGAGTGAGTTAATAAACATGTATCCAGTAACTACCACATGCCTGTCAGTGAGTGAGGTATGGGGGTCATACAAAGATCAAGGCAGAAAGAGTCTATTTTCGCTGAATTGGGGAGAAACACTTAAATGGTCAAAAGAGTCATGCTTTCTTCCAGGGTTCAAGTGTAAGCTGTTATGAAGGCATAAAATAGGTAAGAACCAAAGTAATATGAGGGTCAAGATGGACTTTTCTAAAGATACTGCGGTTCAGATGAGGCTTACAAGATTGAGGGGATTATCTAAGAGAAAGATGCAGTAGGTGAAGGTGCAGCGGAATATTCTAGGTCCATTAAAGCTCTGCACTGGGGTAGGGCATGGTTTGATCTGTCTGAAAAACTGAAGTAAGTCAGGTATTACCCTCTTCACCTCAGACCACCTGCTTGTCGGAGTTAAGGGAAGACATCTGAAGTGCAAAGCTGTATGTGGTTGCACTAGAGCTTACACAGATTTGCTTTTCACCTGTTTCACCGCACAGCACTTACTATTTCTTTATGACAGTGTCTTGGAAAGATAGCATGTAACCAAGTGCCTGTTTTAAAGGAGAGGAAATAAACTGATACTCAGTGAAGGCAAGAATAAGACTTACCTGAGAATTAAAAGTCATCTATGGCAGAGCCAAAAATTTGGGTGTTGGTCTAATGCTCATGGAATTCAGGTTATATGTCTTAAAATTTAGAATGTAATTCATTTTACCCATTGGATTTCATTGGTTCCTACGTGATTATCTGAAACGTCTATACTATAAAGAATAAAGCCTGAAAGTTGTCTAACTATAGCCATCCTTGTTAAATCCCTGCGGGACTTCTGTGGATCACCCAGAAGGGAGTCAGGCATTTGTCAGCTTTGGATGGCCCCTGGCTTCATTATCTCTAGGCACCAGAAGCTAAACCATTCTTTATGTAAAAAGTGACTTTTTGGGTCAGTTTTAGAGCATGCCCATAACTTGGGTTCAATTCTCCACACTACAAGAAAGAAAACAATTCTGGGCTCATCATCAGTGGTAGTGAGTAGACAGTGAGTAAAGACAGCCAGTGAGTTCAATCCCTTTCACATTTACTGCTGCTGAAAAATGTAACGTGAGAAATTGGCTACTTGTAAAGCAGCACGACTTAGAATAGGTCACCGCGGCCAGCTGCATTTAGAAAGAAGTGCTAAGGAATATGGACTGGACCTGCTGACTTTCCACATATGAGAACTCAGAGAAGATGCTTAAGGGGTACAAGATCCTGCTCAGGAATGAGGGTGAAAGATGATGGTGATTGCTTAGAGTATTTAGAGGATACAGTCACAGGCTGCTATCGTTAGTAGATTCTGCTGTCACTGTTTGTGGCACCTTGAAAGACTGAAGGGAAAGAGGAGCGAGGTGGGGTTTATAAGGGTCTTACATTTCACTAACAGTCGCTGTCTTATTCCTGGCAGAAGATTAGGAAAGCAAGGATTCTTTAATTACTAGCCAGAGAGAGCATCCCTGGGCAAGGAGAAGCTATTACTTTGCTTGGAGATTAGGGAGCTGAGAACAGGAGAGAGGCTGATCCTTGGAAAATTGCAAAGCTGCTGAAGAGGCAGCAGCTGAACATATTTTCCTTTTATTTTTGAATGTTACGATGTCTGAAGAAAAAGATATCAGTCATAGTGCTGACTGGCAGTGATCCAGCCAAACCTCTGGATAGCTTAGCGTTCTGGTGATTGGCATTTGAGTGAAGCTCCCTGCCATCCAAGTGGAATCTGCTCCATTCACGCAAGCTGCCTGGGGTTGGTCACTTTTTTCTTTCTTGTGGGGAGGGAACAAAATATCTGTGTATCATATGGGGACCTGTTGGGCTTCTCCATTAATTCAATTTCTTTGCAGTTATTTAGGCCACCTCCTACCCTCAGGTTTCGGCCTGTTTATCTGTGAAATATTTTAACATTTAGCCCTTGAGACATGAGATTCTTTTTCTTTTTCTTTCTTTTTATGGTGTTCTTTGTTTCTTAACATTTTCCTTTATACGTGGAAGCATTTTTCCCTTTTAAATCTAACCATCAATTCATCTAGTCCTCTGTGGATTCTTAGTGGTTTTTCATCCTAGAGAAATGCTGAATCCCTGATCCAGAAAAGGACTAATGTTCAAGGACAAAAGAGGAGTCCATTCCCTTTGACATTCAACTCTGCTATTCTAGAAACCTTTGGTCTATAATCCTTGAATCCACCAGGTTTATTGAAATTTTCTCCAGAAAGGTTGGCATGAGAGAAGAGGAAGCCAATATTTCACATTTCTCTTTCCTTCCTTCCTTCCTTTATTTTTCTTTCTATTTAATAGATGCTGTATCAGGTATTGGGGAACTATGATAAGCATGACATTCTGGTGTTCCATAGAGCTTAGAGTCTAGAAGAAGCACACATATACAATGCACCACTGCAGCTCAGTGAGGTAAGAGACATAAGAAGGAGCTGAGGAGGTTGGAGGAGGAAGCAGCGACACTCAGCTTGATGGGTAGGAGACAAAAGCAGGGGTATTGAAGTACTGAGACTAACTTGAGTTGGTGGTGAGAAGATTGTTGGTCAATATGTTGGTAGGGTTATTACTAAGCTCAGTGGTAGAAATGGCAAAAAATGGTCCTGGACTGATAAACAGGGGCCAGTTCATAAGGTCATGTTTTGAAGTCTATTCAAGTATAAGACAGAGGTCCTCTTACTCACAAGGACTCCTATCCTGACTTCTAAATTGTGTGTCAATCATCAGATCCACAGTGACTTCATGGAGCAGCAGGTGTGGAGAGCTACATTTACAGAACACCTGCTGGGTTGCCAGGCACTGTGCAGAGACTCTGGATTCAAGTGCTAGAGTGACCATTTTTGAGTCATTTGACCTCGGGCAAGTGATATGACCTCTTCAGGAATCCTTTCCCTCATGTATATGTAAATTATGGATGACAACAGTATTGTATCCTGTCATTGTGAAATTAAAAATGGGACAAGTTCATTATTCAGTATATTCTGAGTGTTCAGTACATGTTTGCCATCATTATTATTGCTACTACTATCCCCATTTTATAAATGAACATGTTGAATCATAGGTTTAACTAGCATGTTACACAACAGGTTATGATGGAGTTGAGATTTTTGCCATCCTGGCAAAGGGTCCTGTACTCACTTTTCTTGCAGAATATACACACCTTGAGCCAAGGAATAGGAGAGCCTACTTCAGACAGGCCCAGAGCAGCAAGTGCAGGCCCGTGGGTTCCAGACATGGTTGGGTGGTCACTGGAGAGCTGGCAAAGGAAGAAGGGGCAGGTAGCCTTCTCCCATTTTTCCTGTCATCTCTTCGAACTCCTCTTGAAAGGTGGAGAAGAGGTGGGAGAAAAGTTATTCCACCATGTTACATGGCTTGGTCACGGGGTTTTTGTGGAAAGATGGGAAGATAAAAAGAGTTGTTCAAACTTGTAGTAGTCAGAACACAATCTGTATGGTCTTGCACAGAGAACTGAACACATACAAGACTCAGTTCCCCTACACTATTAATAAAGTGGTAAGTTATCGTTTCTTTAAATTTAATTCACTCTGGGTGCTATTCTGTGTGCTTTGCAGGTATTAATGAGTATTTATAGTACATCTGTGAGGTATCACTATCCTAATTTTATAAATCATGAAACTGAGATACTGAGAAGTTAAAAGACTTGCTCAGTCTTTTATAGCAAGAACGGGAAATTTGGATTTGTCTCTGAACAGCTGGACTCCAAAGGCTGTACTCTTAACCTCCATACTTAAAGCTTTTATGGTTGGGAAGATTAAAAGATACTACTGAAGCACTGATGACTCAGCACTAATGACACTGGGGCCAATAAATGGATAATAGATTAGTTTCCCTGCTTTCCATAACTTTCTTCTTTAGCCAAAAGAGTAGATTTAAGAAATATGCATTCAATTTTATGTTTAAGTGATTAGTTTTCACTAAAGCATCAGAGATAAATAAGATATCTTGCAAGAGGTCAAGGTACAGTGAATCCATCATTTGCTCAGAGAGACAGACACACAGCCAGAAGTGGAACACAAGTCAGTGCTAGATGTTATTACAGAAGGGTAGAGTTTCACGGAAAAGTGATCGGTATTATGGGTTTTGAGGATTAGTACCAAATGTGTTTGTAACTTACTAGATTCCTAATCACTGACTCTAAGTAGATTCTGTGGTATCAAAACAGAGACTGTGCATAAGGTTTGAAACTGTGCACTTTTAAATCTCCTTTTATCTAGTTTATTTCAGAATCCTTTCATAGCAAGGTAGCCTATTTCAAAATACAGTCTTTTTCATCAACATTTTCTCATTATTCATACTCTGTATTTGCTTGTATTACGTATCTTAAAACATTTATGTCTCATTTTCTCACAGGAATTGTTTAGGCAACTAGGATGATCTATATATTTTTATATGTGAAAATTAGTTTAAAGATGTCATTTTTCATTTTGATTGCTTTTCTGTGTCAGGAATGTCTTTAGTTTTTAGGTTATGAAGAATAGGCTGACATAGTGGGTTTATAGATCTCTTTTTATTGGGAAATATTTTAAAAGTATTTTTAAAGTATAACTCTAAAATGTTCTATCTGTGAAATATCTGGTAACATGATAAAGTACATTCGAGCTGCTTGTACAGTGGTATGCCTCCTTCTATTGTCGTTTTAAAACATAAAAAGATTCAGGGCTCTTCTATTTATTGGAGCATTTGTATAAGGACTCCAGCGCACTGACAAGTGCTTTTCTCTACTTGTAGCATTTAAATTGGGGCACTCTTGCTCTGCTAGAAGGTTAGGGAAATTGAAGTTTTGTGTTTCTGCTACAAACATCCTTGAACTGAAATCTTGAACTGGGCTTTTACTATAACACAGAATTCTTTAGAGGGTAACCCAAAATTTTCAGTCTAACTTGATATGATTGTTATGGATAAATCATAACCAGGCTTCCTGACCAAGTAGTCAGACATAGTGAAAAGAGTCTTATGAAACAGGAGACCTTGCCCCAGTCTTGCCATGCTTACACTGAAGAATCTAAAGAGATTCTAACCCTTCAGTATATGTTTTCTATCATTATTCTTATCATTACCTCTATTTTACAGACTCTTAATCTGTTTTATGAATCTATTTGCAGGCTTGCCCTCAATCTGGCAATATGATATGTTTTGGCTGGACTGTTTTTATTTCAAGGAGCTTTTTTATTACTAAAAATAAAGAGATGAGTATACATCACATATGTTGGAACATTTGCAATTAGTTGGTATTACTCTCTTAAGTGATTGGGCACGGAAGGCAGACTGCCAACCTTGGCAATCTTTTCAGAACCTTTTTCATGCCAATTTGCAATTTGTGACCATGCCATATTTTTATCAGGAGGGTTTTATTAAGCTTTGGAATCACTATTTCTTAAGCCAACTAGGTGGATTCTTGGCTAGAGCTATAAAAACTAATTCATCCTTAAGTATTTTTTCCATGAGAATATCAGTGATAACGTTTTAGCAAAAGCTCATTGGGGAAGAGACATTGACGTTTTATACAGGTTATCATGGAGAAATTTAGAACAGAATTTGCTATAGGGATGGAAAAGTTATGAATGGATATTGTGAATCAGGAGCACATCATGTCTTAGTTGGTTAGATAAGAATGGGACTGGTGGATAAAGTCTTTTTCCAAAAATATTGAAGAACTTGAAACTGAAAACTTGAATTCAAAACTACTTTTTGGGAAACTGTACTAAAATCCTATAGAATGTGGGCAAAAGGGCCAAAGATTGAGGAGGAGATTTTCATGCAAATGGGTTTATAAATCGATTCCTGAATAAAGAGTAAAGACTTTGGTGTTCAGTACTGATTGATAGAAACTTAATTCAGCGAAATCTCATGTTGTGTGCCTCAGAGCCAAACTGTATTTATTCCTAATATGGAAGTAAGGACCACAGATCTGAAGGGAAATGAGGACTCTGAATACTGGGATGGTCAGAGGAGTTTCCAAAGAGGAGATGAGTTCTATTCAATATCAAAAGTTATAGAAATCACAGAAGTGGAAAGCAAATCAAGGGGAAACAAGGTCAGAAAATTCAGGGGTTAGGGAAGGTATTAAGGGAATAATGATCTGATAGATATATGTTAAATAGAAGCTTTGAATACTGCAAAATAAATTGAAGGTTTGTTTTTGAATACCAGTAATGATTTTTAAAATATTCATCAAGCAATGAAGTGTGGGGTAAGCATCTCAAATTTTAACTCAAAAGTCTATGAAAGAATATTTAAAAATTGCAATAAACAAGCCTCTAGAAATAAATTTATTGTTGATATTAAGTAAATATTCCAGGCAATTCCGTATGTATGCATAGAGATAGACAGATTATTACTAGATACCCAGAAATAATGTAATAAAAGTGGATTGTATTTTACACAGTTTAAAATTCTACTCTTTATTATTTTTAGTGATAAATAGTTTCAAAATATGGCAAATATTGTACATGTCAAAGAATTCAAAATGACATTTCTTTTCATAGCCTATCTCAGGTGCTGCTTCTCAAACCTTAATATATATGTGACATTTATTTGAGAGTAGTTGCTATGAGACTCTTCATTTTGAATTTCCTAGGGTTGTGTGTATGATTTGAATCCTTATCCACAATGTTACACTCATTCAGGAGTGGATTTTTAATATGTTAAATATATTTTATTGATTAATGCTCATGGTTCAAGAAGCAAAAACATAACAAACTAATTCAAAAAAGAGGAAATTTACCAGAATTGTGTGGGGATATGTAATATAACAGCAGGAAGGAAGCAAGGGAAATTGGGTCCTAGGGCAGGGGAAAATAAGGAGTTGAATCTTTTCTCTTGTTTTGCATGGTAGCCTCCTGTTGTACAGTTGACCATACATGTGTGCTTTGGGGAACATGGTTGCTCAAGGTGCTGAGGCCTGATAGCTATGGCCCTGCCACTTTTACAGGTTTTGTGAAAAGTTTTGTGATTATGTCCTAGGCTAGGTGCCCAGTGAATTTCAAATGGAGTCGCCTGGCACTACATGGTACTTGGAGCATCCATTCCTGTGTAACTTGTGTCCCAAGATGAGGGAGCTCTGCAGCTATCCTCCACCTCTCCTTGGTGAAAGATATGCTTATAAAATTACTTTTGGGTTACACTATAAGGAAACAAGAGCGGAAGGTCATGATAAGATCATTAAAATTATGGTAGTTTGTTAATTCACAGTTTACAATTATAGAAATAAGGCTGTTATGGATTAAAAACTAGGGGTCAACTTAACACAAGCTGAATTAAATCAGCTTGGTGCTGAGTGCAGATGCCACCTAAGAAAAATTGCCAGCATAAAATGAGACGTGGAAAGGAAGAGTGAGGCATTGTGGGTTCTCCTAAGTGTCATTGTTTGGAGCCTTTGTTTCTCCTAGAGGAGCTTGTCATGATGGATTCCCCAGTATGAATTTGGCCACTCTCATTGGAGGAGCTCAGGACCTTGTCACTGAGAGTGGCTGTGGCTCACTTTGGTGGAGCTCTGCTGTTTACACTGAGCATCGCTTCCTGGGTCTGGAGGGGAAGATGTGTGCTGTTTAATCTCCAGGAGAAGCTTGTCACTCTGGCTTCCTGACATGTACTCAACTGTTCTCATCGTTGGAGGAGCTCAGGACCTCATTGTCGCTGATGATGACTGTGGTACCTTTCAGGGAAGCCCTGGTCCTTATTTTGAACATCACTTCTTGTCTCCCCTCTAGAACCCTCCACCTACTGGCACAGACCCTTCACCCCGCTGGCATAGACTTTCTAGCTTCCACCACTGACTTTGGGGTGTTCCCAGCACAGATCCATAAAATAGACTTGTGTGAGCCCTTGTTGTGGGCTCTAGACCTCCAGTTGGACTTGTGGAAGGCATTGTCATGGACTCTGGTTTTCAGCTGGATTCATGCAGGACATTGCTGTGGGATCCAGGCCCTTGCCTACATTTTCTAGGTCTTTAGTGCTGTGAATGGATTTCCTGCACTTTCTTGTATTTAACTCTGGGTGACCATCATAAGTAATATAAGCTCTGTGTCCTATTTGTAATTGTTCTCCTTGCAACCCCTGACTACAACAAAGGTGGATAAATATACAGTTTATATTCATGCTATCATCTTTTAAAAATTCCTTTATATATAATATTGCATGGAAATTAATGAGAAAAATCTCAGCTTTTCAGTTATATGATTTAAGAATAAAGTAGCTTATTGTTATCACTGCTGAAAAAAAGATTCAAAACAGGTTCCGGGTGGAACTGTTTGCTTGCTTTCACACCTGGATAAATGACCTTTAGTAATATAAAATTTAACTTCTAAAATACTTTTCTCTGCTCTGGGCTGTGAAAAGCAGACAGTAGATGAATTAAGAAAAAAAGGGAGACTAATCTTAAATTATAAGATGAAAATCAACACCTAAAGTAGAATCTGAGAACCAGAGAATGAGAGATGGAGCTGAACTATCCTTGGCAGACCTGGCCACTTCCACTGTACTAAGTCATTGGCATGAAATTTTAGAGTGAAACTTCTGGAAATTGTAATTATGTATGAATGTAAAATTGGTTCATTAAATGTTACTAAGGAAAAAGGAACAATGCTTACCAGCAACCAGGAAAAAATAGCTGAGAATTATCTGAATGGAATCTTGTTGGAGATGGAGAGGGTGAGTGAGTGGCTTCTAAGGGCTTGTGTATCAGAGGGAGCACCAGAATTCACCCCCTTCTTCAGAAGGAGTGGGTGTAAATGGATTCACTCTGAATAGTGAACCTCAGAGGTGAAAAGACAACATGGGTCACACAGACAAGGTGGGCCAATAAGTCAGAAGAGGAGTTGGTGAATAAATATTACATTTTGGACCAAGTATAAAGCTGTAAATAGCTGGAGGTTGTTAAAAAGAATTTGCTCAGGGCAAGAACAAAAGATTAGACAGAGGACAGGGCTAGAGTAATAGCTGCACTGTCCAGAAAGTAGCTATTTGGTATGTGCTTGTAAGTCTACTAAGGTTAGATAAAGTGAAAATTCACTTCCAGAGTTTCAGTAGCCATGTGTCAAGTGCTCATGAGGCAAAGGGCAAGAAGCAATTATATTGGTCCATACAGGTATGGACCATTTCCCTTGTATCAGAAAGTTCAACTGGGTGATGTTTGGAGACTGGGAACAATGAGCCGGTACCTGATTTGGCCCAGTGTTTTGGCTTCATTCTTTTTTGGTAGATATTGGAGACTGACTGTGTTGAGTGCTCACTTGGATCCTGACACTGATACGACACATTGGACCTGCATCTAGCATCACTAGAGACAACAACCTTGGAGTGAATTTGGATATGCAAGTCTGCATCTAGAGTCCTCCATTTACTTCCAAAAACTTTTTATGTACCTCAGTAGGCTACCAGACAAAGATCGTGTTAATTGTTATAAGCCATACTCTAGAGCACATTCTCCTCTTCCAGTCATGGTTGTGTCTGAGTTTGAAAACACAGTTGACTGGTCAAACTAGTTTTATATGCTGCCTTTTTACCCAAAGGAAATGCTAATTATATCAGGAATTTAGTGGCAAGATCAGATTCATTACCTTTCTCAGTTAGACACCTTCCCAAATCTCTTCTTATATAGGCAGTGCTTGGTTTATCCCAAGAACATAGTAAATTTAAGACCTAAGATTAAAGTCATACATTTTCTTGCAAAAACTCCATCTGTTCATAACAAAAATTAAGAAGTGGAATATACATTTTACCATTTGGAAACATTAATTCCTTGACTTAGTGTGTTTATTTTAACTTAGATCTTTTTTGCCCTCATCAATGATTCTTAAGGATAGGGACCTTTTGGCAGTAATTGACTCCAATTTTGTTAAACTGGTGGGTAATTCAGATTTGCACAATGATTTATTAACTTTTTGCTGCATTTTACTCTTTTAAAAATGGTGTCAAGGAAGAATATCAAGGGAACTCAAAGAAACTCATTCTCCTGCTCCTTGAACTGTTCTTATTTTTAGCTCCACAGTTATTTTAATTGCATCAGCTTTCTGAGGCTATTAGGCTACTATTCAATTAGGTATTACTTCTGTGTGCACAATGGACCCCCTAGAAGCTTTAAAGTGCTCATGCAGTTTCAGAAACATTGCATTTGCTACCAGGGAATAGCTAAGTTCAGAATAGCATAGGGAAAATAGAAAGGAGAAAACAGGATATGGTTTCTTACAGCTACAGTAACCAAGAAAAGATAATAAAAGCAATGAGTGCTGTCACTTATGGAGTGTTTATTTCCATTGTGTCATTCCACGTGCTTTATTTTATCTGACCCTTGCAAAAATGATTTGAGGTGCACAATACTATTATTCTCCTTACTATATTGATAAAAACTGAGACTTATGGGATAATTTACCTAATGATACAGCATTAGCGAGCCCACTGGATCTAGGACTTCTCTACAAACTGATTGTATAAACCACATTTTCCAACTTTATTTTAACATTTTAGTTGACTGAGGTGACTACTAACTGAGCACATTTTGTGCTTCCTAATTGTGTTTTTCTCAAACTGGGATGGAAGTACTTTGCCTCTAATTATATTTTGAAATTCTAACATGCTTTATTATTCAGATTAAATCTCATCTCCTCCCGGAATACTTTCCATATCTAGATGAACATTCTTCTCCTCCCTTAATTCTATGACCCTTTGTATTTTCATTGTAGCATTTTCAGTCTGCTTTGTGTTAGAATTTTGTGTGTCCTGTGAGTTCTGGAGGGCTGACTTGTTACTTTACACAAATTTTATTTACCCTGGTGCCTGGAACTATGTCTTGAATATAGCAGGTGTGCAAAATAGTCATCATGGATGATTCTGGAAGTTTACTAACAATCGGCATTGGATTTTTGGATTCTGGGTTGAAAGGAAGAGTTGAAGCTGCAGGTCTCTTTTTTATAATCCCTTCGGTTGCACTTCATTATGTTTATCTGTTGTCTGTTTATTGTTACCTCCATTCAACAGAAAATCATGGTCATGTTGCAATCCTCTAGCTGCTGGATATCTAAGGGTAACAAAGACAGATTGCATCACTCTTCTCTTAGAGTTCAGAATCTGAAGGGGAAACAGAGCACCATGCTCAGGTTACCAACTAAATATACACACACGTTGTGAAGGAAGCAAGGGAGGCCTAGATGTGTGATTGTGGAAGTGACATTTAAGTCCCGTTAAGTGCTGGGTTGGAATGATAGGCACAGAATGAGCAGAGGAATGTGTACGCTCAGTAGATGGGACACGATGGACGAGGTTCCTGGGGTGGGAAAGAGCCTAGGCAAGCTGAGTCATCGTCCATCACGTGTCACAAAATGAGTAGGTAACACAGCAACAATTACTTTCTTGTGGCTAATTTTCCATCATTCATGCATGACAAGCTCCATGCATAATGCATGGACATAGGTTGAGCTATATCAATATTGCAATTTTTTAGAGCCTTTAGTAGTCTCTCTTACGAACAAGTTATGTCTTTTGTAGTCTTATTAACCTTTGAAACTGTAACTTTGGTTCAAAATATGTAGTCTTACAAAAGAATCATATTCACCATTCATTGAGTACTGATTTGAGTATTTTAGGCTTTGCAGATCATCTGATCAGCGTGATCCATGTTATAAATACTCAAATTTGCTGTTTTAATGTGAAAGCAGCTGTAGATAATGCATAAATAAATGGGTGTGGTCATGTTCCAAAAAGCTTTATTTCTTGGCACTGAAATTAGAATTTTATAAAATTTTCACATCTTGCAAAATATTCCTCTTTTTTAAAATAATTGTCTTAACTATTTAGACTTATAAAAACCATTGTTAGTTCACATATCATACAAAAGCAGGCATTAGGCAGGATTTGATCTGTAACCTAAGTCATCTACTGCTTTCCCCATTGTCCCCATTTTACTGAAAAGGAAGCCAAGGTTGTTGGGAAGCAATTTATAGCTGGATTTGAAAAGCCCATTTGGTAGATTGCAAAGCCCACTTCTTGCACTCAAATGTCTCACAGGATTAACAATTCTGCTGTTTTTACAGAATAACTTCCTAATTAGTTTCAGATGTAGAAATCCTAACCTCCAACCAGATCGCATGTTTCTCAGAAGAAGAGGCACTTCTACTTGTGTTGTTTTCTCCCCACAGGATGGTGAACTGTCAGGAGACATTTAATAGTGCATAAATGTCCTCTGAATGGTTTCTGTGAAAGTGATTTGGAACTGTAGATTTTTGGGACTACACAGCAATTGTATGTATGCTGCCAACACAATTTGGCAGCTTGGAGACTGATTAAAAATATGATTAAAATTCTAGGTGCAACTTTCATGTCACATTTGTACAATTAGTGTCATATTATTAGTTTTCACATGCAAATCTTATAAAGCACAAAAAAGTTGATTTCCTTTCCTTTGTGGAATGAATTGCCCTTTAGCCCTCTAAACCATGGGGAATTCTTTAATTTCTTGTTTTGAAATTATGCCTGTGGAGCCAATTAAAGGTGAATGTAAAAGCTTTTAAAATCTGAAAATATGAGTAAATAAATAGAAGAAACTTGAAGTAATTTATAATCATCAAATAATATGTGACTAGAGAGTTCGTCTCAATGTCTTGCTGTCCCTTTTTCTCTCTCTTCATCTCCCTCCCTAGTTACCTTAAAATTCCAACATGACACAAAGGTTTTTCACCTGTAGAAAATGGCTAATTTTTATAATGAAAATTTGCTTTGTCATTTAGGGTACTAGTTAAGGTACACATTTTCCATAGTTGAAATACCTAAAACATAGTAACAAGATTTAGGAAAAATATTTGGAACAGATATGCAATGTATCACATACAAGAATGCATGTATTTTACAAATATTTCAGCATATGATACCATTTTCCAATGCCAATTTAATGATAGGTAAGAGGGTACCACATTTCAAAATTCTTCTGGAGGGTACTATAGCAACAAATTTTGAAGATCACTGGTTTAGGCACATTTCTTTCAAAAACAGTTTCTCTGAAAGCTGGACTCCTTCAGGATTTTTAGTGATCATCTCCTTCTAAAGACTGAATAAGAAAAGTAATCTTAGGAGAATGGAGGTGAAGTAACATGCAAAGAAGTCACAGTAGTTCTGAAATATGTCTCTTTCTCTAGAATTTGGAAGGAGAGGAAATATTTTGGTGTTTATTCTGAGGCAGAATACAAAAGGGCTGTTTTGAAGTTTTATGTATTTCAGGCAGGCAGAAGCGCACCACTGTTGAAAATTCCTACCAGTGAACAGCTGGAGAAGATAAGTGTCTAAAACAGCTGGAAAGAGTGCTAACATTACCTTCTTCAGGAATCTAGAAACAGAGAAAGCATATTTTCTTAACTACAGTGAGCACTGGGTGCATAGATGCATAGTCTATGTGCCTATAAAGCAGCCGTTCTAGCTTAAAAATGTTTCTCTTTGCTTGTTTGTGGGACAAGGCTGTGAACAAAATAAATTGGGTAGGTTTTGGCCTCAGCAGCTGGTATCCATCAAATGATAGTGAGAACTGAGGGCAAAAGCAATGAAGTTTGTCTGGCTTCAGTAGAGACTTCTCAAGGGAGGGTTGGTGGCATGTTTTATTTCTCTAGAAGTCAACTTTAACTTTTTTAGTTAAGGAAGATTGTACTTAACAGAACCTTTTGGTGTCCCCAAAGAAAGAATCCTGCTTCCAATTGGTACTTTTAAATTTAAACAAGTTATTGTTTTGTGGAGGCTCAATTGTTTCTTTTGGATTTTATGGGGAATAAAATTTACTGCATTTGTTGCAGGTTGAGTATGTATTTTCATTACCAATGCAGGAAGCAAACAGATTATAGATGAGAAAAGCTTGGTAAGACTCGAGAGCTCTTGAACTTGACTTAAAGCTACCTGAATTTACGCAAATAAAGTTACAACTTCTACACTGTTAAGTGGAATATCGTGGTCAACATAGTAGATTATTTGACCTTAATTTTTAATTGTAACACCATTACAATTTTTTGGAAGGCCAATTTTTTTGGTAATTTTTATTTTAAAGAGAATAAAACCAAGCAAAATAAAACAAAATAAAGCCAATCAAAATAAAACAGTGTAAGTGACACAGGACTTGAAAACAAGATAATAGGAAATCAACAATGGTTACCATAATGCCTCTAGTTGTCATCAAAATAGCTGCAGATACCCTCAGACATAGTGAAAGTCAAACAATACAGAACAGAATAAAACTAATAAAAGCAAAACAATGAACTTAATAAAGGACTCTGAAACAAGATAATAGTAAATCCAACATGGCTACCATAATATATCTAGTTATCTTTGAAATATCTGCCCATGCCATTGGATATAATAAAATCAAATAAGACAAATGGAATAAAATCCAACCAAATAAAACAATGAAAATGATACAGGACTTCAAAATAAGATAATAAGGAATTAACAATGGCTACCACCTTCAGAAGGATGTCTCCCATAGATGCTACATTGCATATTGTATCCTCTGAATAGCTGATCAAACTACTGGTTTTAGGCCTGAAGAGTCAGTGAAACATTAAACACTACAAGCACTGAGCTATATTTTACATTAATAGCTATCAATGCAGCCTGTGTTTCTCCAGATCAGCTAGCTGCTTATGGGGGGTGGGGGTGGAGTGGAATTGGGGGGAAGATGTTGGCTCTTGTCTGGAAGGGACTGGTGTCTGGCTCTCCTCTTTGTGGCCCACACATGGCGCCAACTCGCAGGGAGGGCTTGGCTTCTTGTTGGCTTCTTGTTCTCCTTCCCTGCAGTCCGTGAATGATATGGAAGGCCAATTTTTTCTTTTTAAAAGGGTCATTACGTTTTCTTTTGTACAAAGAAGTGTCACAAATTAACAAATAAATAAGCTTTGGATTTTAGGAATACTGGCACATTTTATTTTGAGCAGTTCTAATGTAAGAAAATATGAAATTAAGATAAATATGCTTTTAAAGAAGTCATGCACTGAATTTTAGCATTTCAAAAATGTAATTGGCTTTACAAATTATAATTTATTTCTACTTAAGAAAACAGGTGTCAAAGCCATGTTTGCCACAAGTTGGAAAGGTGGAAAGTGACAACCACCTGTAAATTATTTGGTAAAAAATTTTTAAAAACATGAAAAAGAGCAGAGATTTGAGAATTTATATTATAGGAATGCATTAAACACTGTAAATATAAATTAGTCATTGGGCACATGATAGTGCCTTAATGAGCTAGGTACTTGTTTGGAAAACATGATAATATTCAATTGTCAAAGTTTCAGCTTCTCGTAATTCATGGAAGTGAAACTTGCCTCTGCAGAACTTAGAACATATGGAGTGTAGTTATACAAGCACATGTTTTACGTGCATGTGTGTGGGAGCTTACGTTTCTTGTGTATGTTTGTGTTTGTATTTTTTTTTTTTTTTTTTTGGTGGCACCAGGGATCAAGTTCACAACCTCGCACCTGCCAGACCTGCCAGGCAGGTGCTTAAGCTGCTGAGCCAAACTCCCAGCCCTAGTTTTTTGAGGCAGAGTCGCATTATGTAGTTTAGGCCGGCCTTGTGCTTGCGTTGTAGCCCAAGCCGGCCTCGAACTCACAACGCTCCTCCTACCTCCGCCTCCTGAGTGCTGGGATTAAAGGCGTGCACCACCACGCCCAGCTGTTTGTATGTTTTGGTTATTTTCTTTTTGACCTTTTAGCTTTATGCCCTACTGAAAAGCATCTTATACAAAGATCATCATTCACTATCACTTTAAGGGAGTCATGTACCCATTTGTGATTCAGTTTTACAATCTTTGCTCTGTTCTTAAAGGCAGCTTTGAGGGCTGATAAGTAATAGTTTTGGTGATTTTTAAGTTATACAGATAAATTGATTTATAAGTTTAATATATACTCACACAAACTTCTTTTAAAAACAGCTATAAGTTGAAATACCTGTAGTAGGCCTATCACAGAAAGGATATGGTATGTGCATTCACTTATGCAGTATGTATTTCTTTTCTGGGGGTTTCTTCTTATCCCTTTTATATATTTATGTAAAATTAGATTAGGTTTAGGATTACAGACATTCCTCATTTAACAACTTGAGTTCTGTTCCTGCAACTAGATTGTTAAATAAAATGGTCACAACTGAGGAGTTGTACATAGCTTGTACACTATAGTATTCAGAACAATGAAATAATCAAAGGAAACTTTAACTTGATGACTTTGTTTTTATTTGTATAATTCTTAGATACAGTACTGTAATGCATCACAGAACATAAAATTACAGTACTGTATCATACAATTCAATCAGCAAAAATTACAGTGCTATAATGTAAGAGAAGACATGATAAGGCTGCACTGATGCTCACACTTGTGCATCATAAATTCAATTATAAGCCTTAAGTCTGAGTGATGGGGTCAAAAGTCTGAACAGCACACCTTAATGGTAAGTCCAAAAGGTCCTTAAACAGGTAAGTCATTAAGCGAGGAATATCTATATTGAAATACTGTTTCTATAAAGTGTGCAGGGAAGTCAGGATTGGGATGTTCGGTCCCACCAAGTAAGCTCATTATCTCGTTCTGCTATACCTGCAGAAGTTCTGTTCAGGATAAGAATGATAGCACTGGTGTAGAAATAAACCCCCTAAAAAAGGAGTGTTCTTGAGACTCAAGAGTTTGAAAAGCCACAGAATAGCACTCCTGGAAGGAACTAATGAAAATATTGAGGTATTAGGGCTCTTGAAAAAATGTATCCTGTTAAATGGCCGTGTAAAATCTAGCATCAACCACTGTCAACATATTTCTGTTGGAACAAATTTTACTATCTCTTTCCTTATGTCAGACTATACAAAACAGTTCAGCTATATGCCTCAGACTTTACCATGTATATGTCTACTAGAGACTAAAGATGAATTTCATTGACTTCCAATCTGACAATATTCATATATATTCATTGAACAATTACTAAGCTGAAACTTTACCTAAATCAGCTTTTATAATCTTCCTAATACCTCCATAGGCACACAATATCTTGATTCTCATTTTATAGTAGAGGAATAGATAGGTGGAATAGGTAGGTGAGGTATCTTGTCCAAGATCACATAGCTAGTAAAGGCTGGTGTCAGGATTTGAAATTAGTGAAAAAGTTTCTTTTCCTAATCACTGCTTTACTTTAGGAGAAGCACTTGAAGAATTTATATCCTAGTACAGGAGAAAGTGGACCCCTGATTTTCTTGTAGTAGGACAAATGCAGTCAAAGAATTATTCACAATATGTAGAATGATATAGATAAGAGGCTGTAAATATTTTTGTGGGGATGATCTTGGACAAGAAGCGTATAGAAACATGACAACTTGGCAAAGTACTGAGGATAAAGGAGTGGCTTTCCAGGTGAGCAAAATGGGAATGGCCATTTATGACCCAGGAAAGAGGACAGCGAATGCAGGAGACCAGACTCTACAATACAAGTTTGTGCAACTGCGGGTAGTTCAGTTATGGGAAACTCTGAATGGAGCAAGAGTGGATGGAGATGATAATGCAGGGATTGACAACAATCAAGAAAACTGAGTCTTTTCAGAGAAAGTAAATGCCTTTAGTCATTAAAGGATTGCTAACCAATGAGGTTACCTAGATGGACTGGTGTGTGGTCAGTAGGCATGACGAATAGGAGACCAGTTATGCAGCCAGAGCAGTACTCTAATGAGGGACAGTGTCAGCTCTGGGGTGGACAAATAGGTGGGTGACGGAGCACCCCTGTTAGAGAGTGTGAGAGCAAAGGCAAGCTTGGGGAAGATACTGCTTTTGAGTCAAGTCTATGTAATTACTGGGTGAGTCCCCGGACAATATTTTGTATATCCTTCTTGTCTAGAATTTTTTAAATGCCCATTTGAATATGCAGGTGACTTAAATATTGACTCTGGCTGGACTGTTTTTGGGGGCCATATATTCAGGGGAATGAGTTTTAAATCCCAAACAGCCTATTCCAATTTTTCAAATTTTGGAGTTGTACAGAGAAGTAGAATATTGTGAGTAAATGCTTCCAGCTCTGCCTGCAGAGTCAGGTCTGAGATATGGGAGAAGGAACCAGGCAGAAGTGAGCAGCAGCTATCACCTTTATATTTTGCAACATGCCTCACCACTCTGAAGACCAATCATTCTTTCACTGCTACTAATGCTGATTGTACAGAAAACTGTACAACGCTTCACTTTGATTTGGCCAATTGAAATGACCTTTTAGGAAACAAGTGGCATTACCAAATTGGTCAATTCCTGGATCAATGCAAATCTGAAAGCACTTCTGCTGTAGAGACTGAGGCTATCACTTCTGTGTAGTCAATTAGCAGAAGTGATATGAAAGCCTCCAGTTCTGCTATAGAAAGCAAATTGGCTTTGCATGATTATTAAGCATTTTTGTCATGTGTTCTTTCTCAACGGAGTTAAAGGCATTAGGGTTTGAATCCTGCCCATGCTCACTGTATACAGCATATGTCATTCTCTCCATCTTTATTGCTATTCATATTGAGGTCAATTATCAGCTGCTGTTTAATGTCACCATGAAATTGTTCAATTATTTTCTCTCAGCATTTAAGCAGCTATCCTCAAAGGGATTTAGTAGAAGTGATATTCATACAGAGGAATTCTTTGGAAGCCAATGGCTCTCCTTTTGTGTTTTACCCCTTCTCAATTATGAGATTCAAAATGCTTGATAAGTTGCTAATTAATATCTCAGTATCCAATCTCCTCTATGGTTAATATTGGAAGAAATAGATAGTTACTTTCCTTTGTGGCAAAATCATGATTAAAGAAGTGAGGCTGCTATCTTTGCCACTTACTCCATCCCTCTTACCTATGCTCTTCCAGAGCCTCTAAGGTTTATGTTTGGTTGTTCCTAGATGGGGAACAGTTAGGTTCAGTTTTCTTTTCCCATTTTCATTTTAGAGTGGGAGGACATGAATAGAAGAATAAAACTTTTTCAGTGAATCATGACTTTTTTGTGTACAATATCATTATTTATCTGTTTGCAGGTCACAAATAACATGTCCTTGAATCTCTGTCAGTATTGTCATGCTTTGTAGGGAGATGCATTAAAAAACACATGTAATATTTTGCCTAGAAATATCCCATCTTCCAGCTGCTCTTCTTTTCTCTCTAGCCAAATGCAGTTTTCTTGAGGTTAGGCCAATTGGTTTTGATCATCTTGTGCCTGCTTTTGGCTCTGGAATTTGGTTATGTCTACAATAATGAAGAATTAGCAAAATGTCTGTGAAATATTTCACTTCCTTGATTTATTATCCACACTATTATATGCAAGATAGTGTGCTGGGTATTCTTGGAAGAAGAAGTATAATTGGGTGACTCAGTCAAAGGCTCTGTTTTAAGGAGTGTATAGCATGTTGAACACAATAAATGTATGAACAGTGAACTGTTATTCAAGGGAGAGCTATTACAAAAAGTACTAACAGAAGGTTGCAAAAGAATGCACACAAAAAATTCTCATACAGATGACTTCTTAGGAAGGGAAGTATTTGAACTCAACCTTGAGAATGAGAAGGATTTTTATAGGCGGCTTGGTACTGGCAGGATATTCACATTGAGGGATGCTCTGGACAAACCCATAAGTATCATTTCAGGTTCTGATTTTATCTTTTAAACCTTCCTGTCACTGCTTCATCTCTACTCTTCCAGATCCCTATTTTTTCCTCTTGTTGGACTCCCCTCAGTCTTGTTTAAAAATCTCACACTCCATATTGCTACTACAGTGAGCATTATAATTCACAAGTTTCATTCTGTCTTCTTTGCTTAATAAGCAGAACAGTGTTCCAGAGAACCCAAAATGCAAAATCCTGGGTTAGTGTATGAGGTGCACTATGATCGGATAGGTACTTGTACCTGCTATTTCAAAGAGAATGATACAGGATGTAGAAACAAGATAATAGGGAGTTAACAATGGCTACCACTTTCAGAAGGAGATTCCCCCAGATATGCTGCACTGCATATTGTTATTCTCTTAATAGATGACTAGACTACTGATTTTAGCCCTGCAAAGTCAGTGAAACACTAAAAACTACAAGCATTAAGTTGTATTTTACCTCATTAGCTATCATCACAGCCAGTGCCTCTCTGGATCAGCTGGTTGCTTAGTGGGAAGAGTGAGGAACATTGGCTCTTCTTGTCTCCCTGCCTGTGTGCCGGAAGGGACTGGCATCTGGCTCTCCCCTAGTCAGCCCGTGCATGGTGCTGACTCACAGGAGATCTTCTTGTTAACTTCTTGTTCTCCTCCCCCACAGTCTGTGAATGGTGCCGACTCACAGGAGAGGACTGGCATCTGGTTTTCCCCGAGTCAGCCCATACATGGTGCTGACTTACAGGTCTTAGCTTCTTGTTGACTTCTTATTCTCCTCCTTTGCCATGATTTTATTTTCAAATGAAAAGTTGAATTAATTCTTTATTCATTTGGGAAGTAATAACTGAAAAAAAGGCTTATTGCAACATATATGCCTGATTTGGACCCTTTTCCTGTTTTTATCCCAGGAAATTTGTGCCAGTGTTAGAAGGAAACCATACAAAAAACGAATTGAGAAACCTGGAATGCAGCTCTGAGTACTCTACAAGTCTCCGTGTATTTCCTCTTTATGTATCACCTCATCTAGTGCCTGACCCACTTGACTTCTTGTGGTGCTGGCTTTGCTTTCTGATCTGCTTAGACCTGGGAACTGGCTTCAGATTGCTCACCTTGTCCATTCACTTGCCGTAGCTCTATGCTCCACAGTTGTGAAAGGTGATCAGATGCACCTCATAAACCCTGCTGTCAGGATCAGCATTGTCTTCCAGGCTCTGTTTGCCTGGAATAGGCTGGGGTAGATGAGACTGTGATGCTCAGAGCAGAAGTTTAGGTTATGTAGTACAATCAGTCAGCCTTAAATCCTGAACTGTAGGCTACTTGCCTACACTGAGCTTCCTTCCTCCTTTTCTATTTGTGCTTGATCGTTGGTTTGAGAGTAATATTTAAGTTGCTTCATAGTATAAATGGTCTATTTTGTTCTAGTTAGAAAACTCCAAAAAAATGTGAATTCTGATTTTAAAGAAAAACATAAAATGTGTATGTTGGCATCTATATTTCATGGTGGAGTCACAAACACTGCCTTATTGAAGCTCAGGCAATTACTTATTATCATTCTTCTTTTCTAGATGTTCTTTTAAAATTTCTTTTCAAAAAGTAATCAAGTTCATTTAACAAATGAATTTTAGTCTATTACAGTGTTAGTTCATAAGATAACCAGACTGACTAGTGAAAATGAATTGTTTATTCTTCCTAAATCACTTTTCAGTATATCAAAGGAAAATTTCTCAAGTAAGACAAAGCAACTGAACTGGTGCGTCCACTAACCTTGCAGTTCCCAAAGTTTGCAGTGCTCTGCACCTATTCTTCAGGATGATTTTGCTCAAGGAGTCCCTGTTTTCCTCTTCTCTGTGTGAAGAGCAAATGATGCATTGCCAGCAAGGTCATTATGCTCAACAACGTTGCATCTGCTTAGCCTTTTATTAAAGCCCATGAGAGGGACATCTCGCCCAACATACACTATAGCAGAGAAATCAGTGTGCCTTCATAATTATTTAGGGCCTGCCTGCTCTCTGATGGGAAATTTCTTCACTTCCTATACAGGAGGTTTTATTCCCGTAACTTAAAGAGTCACAGTGTTATTCTTGGACCAGACGGCAGGTCATTCGGGAAAGTGCCATCACTATTTGCTGGCTGCTGGAAATATTTGGCTTCAAATCAGTTTCCATAAAAGTCCTGACCAAAGGCCAGTGGCCACATTTTGCCTAAATCAATACTGAAAGTTAAATACTTATATGGATTTAGAAATTTATCTTTTCTTCCAATTTCTTATATTCACATAAGAGTAACAATAAATATTGTATTTACTAGTGACGGATATGGTTTATCAGAATAGTACATAACTTATGTTTTAAAACTGTGTTCACTGGTAAAACATTAAGTCAATAACAATAAATACAAAGAAATTATGTGGTATTAAAAATGCTTTGTTTACTAATGTATTGATGAGTATTCTTTTGGTTATTGATCTGTACTAAAAATGCAAACGTATTCCAAAAATTTCTTTCTGTACTAGACACATAATATTGCTCCTCGAATGAAAAATCTTTAGTGTTTTCTATTACCTACAGAATAAACTCAGACTCCTTGATCTGGTTTTTAAAACCTCTCATGGCTTTTTGGACAGTCTTCCCTTTAAAAATCCTGACTTAGTTTCTGTTCTCTGTTTGACTAGGTGCTGCTTTGAGTATTTGATCCTTTTGTCTCAAATGCCCTTTCCCCATCATCATCCATCTTGATAAAGCTGTGCAAATCCTCCTTCCTTCAGATTTTTCTGATTTAGAACTAGTGTATTGTCAGCTTCTCTCAGTGACATAGCTTATTTCCTTATATTAAGCCTACCTCTCAGTTGGCCTTACCTCTGTGTTTGCAGACCTCCGTTTTTCAGTAGATTTTGTCTGGCAGGAGATTATAATTCTCATAATTTCTTGTGGTGCCTTGTTTAATGTCAATTTCCATCTCTTTAATCTTTATAAAGGCAGGGTCCACCTTCATAGCTCCAATAACTTGTTCTTATTTGTTGGAAATGTAATTGTACAAACTCAACCACAGTTGAGCCCCAGTTTTACCCTGTGCCTTATACAATTCCTAGCATAGTTCCTAGAGGATGGTGAGGCCTAAGAGAAATTAGTTGGAATGAATTTTTATCGACTATCAATAAGGAACCTGGGTGGATCAAATGCAAAGGGCTATGACTTGTCTAAATCCTTTGGAACATTTTCAAAGGCAGTAGCTCATTACTTTGAAACTTATCCAGTAGCATAAAGCACTTGGAATCAAATACAGTAAATATTATTCCAGGCAGCAATGTGTATTACTGGGTGTCCTTAGTGACCTCCATAACCACTATAACCCTTTGAAATATTATTGCTCTTACTACTTTTGGTTTTTGTTCAGTTGGCCACATCATCATTAAGTTTGGATCAATAATTGTGTCATTGTATTCCAAGCAGAGTACCACCAATCTACTTAAGAAGACCATGCAACCTGCTTTCATCATTTTGGGTTTTATTGGTCATCATTATCATTTGTTTTGGTCTTCCACAATTTGTGGTGCTTTTTTTCAGCTTCTACTTATTATGGTTAGAATTGTCTTTCCAACTCTACTTTTAGATAGAAATGATTTTACATTTTGGGTTGCTAAGTGACATTGAAAGGTACATAACGTTTTTCACTCTTTCTAGGATTCTAATGGGAAAGGGTATGTTTTATCTTCCATTGTACTATGCAATCTTCTCAGTCTCTCAGTTTTTAAAAAAATTAATTAAAAATAATGTCTGGTTATGATTTTGTTTCATGTATTTGCTGTTCTTTCCTTATTTATAATTTATATTCTTACAAATTAATTGAGAATAAGGTAATCTTTAATTCTTCCTAAAACAATATCAAAATTCTTGCTAAAATCCATTCTTCCGCATCCTTTAAAGTGAATGTCTCTGGTCATTGTCTCTAGTCATTTCATGGGTGAGAGTTATGCAGATAGTGTGTTTGCTATGGTGCATTAGCAGTCGTGCATATAATTGAGAAAAATGGGAAAGTGTGGTTTGTTTCATCCTTTTTTTGATAGAGTAAGCTAGCAGCTGTCTTCAATACTGGTCGTACTTTCGAAGTCAAGATCATGTGCTAATTAATAAGTTCTGAATTTTATGTAATAAGATGTAGTTTGGATTAATGTTTTATAAATACCATTCATTTAAAAAAGTGTCTCTTGATTCAGACTTCTCTCTAACCATTTTTAATATACATTGGTCCTTTACTTTCAAGTTTCCTTTAAAGTACTTCTTGAGTACCTACAATATAACACTGAACTGTACTCCGAGAGGCAGAAGTGGAGTATGTGGTGTTATAATTAGAAAACATACTTTGCTTCACCTACATTTTCTTTTAGTTATACTTTTCCTGCTTTCTTATATATGTTTATATTTCCTTTATGCAAAATACTGCTTTTGTTTTACTAGAATTTTGGTTAAAAATTGACTTGTGTGAAAGACTTTTTGAGCAAACAATTTTGGAAAACATATTTTTTAGTGAAATTATTAGACTTCATGGTTAGAATTTTTCCATTGCTTTTTAGAATCTATTATTTTACCACATAATATGGATACATTATTTACAATTTGGAATTTACATTGGATTTTTTCTAAAACAAGATGTTATAGTCAGATTCTTGTATAATGATAGACTATTATTGGCAATAGAATAATAAAGTATCAGTCTTTAGATTTGTGAGTATGAATTCCTTTCACATTTGTAGGTAGTCAAATGTTGATGTGCTAATTAACTGGAAGTTTGTAACTTTAAATAAGCCTAATCCCACCTACTCACTTAATATAAGAGAAATATAAAATACTTCTAAATAATTTACATTATTCAGAAACTTGTCATCTTTCACCTATTTCAGTTGATTGTTAATGGTCACAAACTTGCATATCACTGCTAATTCCTGAAACTGTATGTCATATATCAAATTTATTTCTAAAGCTATGCCCTTGTACTTGAGATTTGAAATAACATCAAGTGAGCTCACTGACATTCATTCTTAATTAACTAGGTTCCTAACAGAACTGCTTATGGAAAACCCGATCTTTGTGGAGAGGGAAATGAAAGGTGATATAAAAATGCAGTATTATGGGGCAGCTTCTGTGCAGTTTTGGCTCACTGGAATGCCAGTTGGGGAATGGCAAAGGCTAATACTCAACAGATGGCAAAGTCCTAAAACCTATAATAATGGTTGCAGTTATTTTCATTACTGTCATTTGATGACACATACAATAGTGTGAAAAGGCTTGAACTGGGTAATCATAGCAAATATACTCAAAGGGGCCAGATGCATTTCAAACAATCAAACGGTGATGGATATTCAGGCTGAGTGCCACTTCTGTACATATTCTAGGTACATTTATCGCCTAGGAATTAGAAGCAACATTACTTGTCACAGAGAGGAGCTCCATTTCCCCTTTTAGTAATAACAAGCAACAAAAATTGACATCTGTTGTAACACAGACAGATTATTTCACATCCCTTATGATTGTGTGTCATTATCATGCATATAAATTTAGTTTGCAGATGTTCAACATCAAAGATCAAAATACCAATTTTGCCTACAAAGGCATCGCAACAGATACCGAAAACCTAAGCACTTTTGAAAATAGATAAGTTAAATCTTTCAGGGTAGAGACAATAAAAATCAAATGAGATTAGAAGAAAAAGCATCAAAAGGCATCAGAAAGAGATATGTGGAAGTGTCAGACAATCTTAATATTTGCATTTTCAGTTTAGTAAAAGCATCGTTCTTGATTTTAATTTCCAGAGACTAGAACAGTTTGGAATATCTTTGTTATTTATTTCAATGCATTGAAAAAATGAGGCCATTTTTTTTCCCTTGAAAGACAGAATCTGTCATTCTAGATAATTAATTAGATCACATTTGAATATTCATAATTCTTCCATGTCTAATAATATGGAAAAATAGTTCTTGGTGATTGCATGCAGGGAGGAAGGAAGGTGGGGAGCAAAGCACTACAATGACCCCATTAAACATGGTACAACAGACAAGTTTTCCTTTTGAAGTGTTTAATACTGGATTTAGCATCACTGTTGGTTCTATATATACCATATGTTACTTTGTTAAATTGAAGTTACGTGGATGAAAGATGAGAGGGAAGGTATTTATATTTTGTGGTACAATATAAAATATCTCAGAAAACAAAAGTAATTATGTTTCATGAGAAACACTTTTCTTTTTCCCCAACCTAAGCAACCTCCAACCACAAACAACTTCAACTAAAGAAACAGGAATCACTTATTTTAACAATTTTGTGCCTGCTTCAAAGGCACCGTTAACAGTGTGGATATATTTTGCATTTGCCTCTGGGGATTTACCACTCAATATTAAAGCGCTTCTCACTATGACATTTTAAAAACTGTTTCCTCTGCTGAGCTAACAACATAATGGGGATGAAGAAATCAGTCTGGATCAAGGGTGGCATAAAATTCCTGCCAGGCATTGGAAGTTAGGGCATGATTTTTTACCCTCTTTTGGTAATGGGCAGAGACACAGGACGGCTACCCTGTTACTCTGCTTTTTTAAAGCTTGTTAAATGAATTAACTTGACTATACTGTAAACTTGAAATGTTTACACAGTGCCCTTGGTTCAAATCTAAGCATATATCTTACTAGGTCAGTGAATATGTTAAACATGTAAATCAAGAAATGATACCAAAGCACACTGTCTGAAAAACTTATCAAGATACACAGTTTGTAGGATGCTGTGATTAAAAGATAAAAGTATGCAGTTTCTTTGCATATTGAAAAGACCTTTATTTTATTTTTTCAGATGCATTTTTCTACCTTGAAAAATAGGAAAGCAAGATTAATGATTGAATATTTAAAAATATCTGTTCTTAGTAAATTTGATAATCTGAGGACATATTTTATTGAGTAATTTTACTTGGTAGTCTGACCCTACCAAGTAAAATTAGTAGTTTGTTTAAAGACCAAAACATTTAAATATGTAGTATTTAACTCAAAGAAAACTCAATTAACTCAAAGAAAAAACTGTAAACCTGAGTAGTGTAAAATCACATTGGATCATTTTAAATTTAGTAATAATAATTTATGTATTCATAATTGGCACAGTATTTGTATGTGTTACTGCTTAAATAAGTGTTCAAAATTTGATATGCTGCAATGATTTTGGCTTAAATTAGTTAAAAACACTATTTAATTAAGACTGATGAGATGCTGAATGAATGCATTTTGTTTTAAACTTTGCCTGGATGCTGTCACTCTATAGAGTACTCAGTTACTAGTGACAAATAAAAAAGTCAATAAGTCCCTGTTTTCATCAGCTAAGCTAATGAACTTCATTAGTTGATCATGTTATCAGTATAATTACTGCTGGCCACATTTTGCCTTTGGTTATTAATGCAACAGACTTCGGCAACTTAGGCGCACTTCCTAGGAAGAAAATAACTCAGTTTAGCTCTAAAAAATATCTTTGGCTCTTTTCTTTCTCAACTCACCATCACATTTCTCAAAAATACTTAGAATATCTATTGCATTCCATTATGATGGTTTCACACTCTATTTGGCAGTATTTTGCAAGTATTTTGCTTTGTCATACCTGTCGTGTTGGCTGTGTCTTGATGGCTTACTGTTACTATTAGAGAAGAGACAGACACAGGCAGAATGCATGTGAATGCAAAAGGAGGGATGGAAATGCAGCTGTAAAGCAAGGAAAGCCAAATGTTGTTGGCCACCACCAGCCAGCAAGAGGTAAAGAAAGATTCTATCCAGGCTCTCCGAAAGAGCAGGGTGTTGCAGACCTGTTGCTGAACTTTCCCAGTTGTGAACCAATTCTGTTGCTTTAAACCACTTGGTGGGTGGCACTTTGTGGTAACTGGTCATGGAAGTTAATACAGATTTCTCACTTGAATTATCAACTGTGATGGACTCACTGCGAATAATGAGGATTTATTTAGCAGATTTCAGGGTTAAATCAAAAGCTCAAAATTCCAAGTGTTGTTCATTAGGAAAAGCCTTTGAAAATTCAGTGAGATTTGTAACAGAAAAACAAGAGTGGGGTTAGTGGCAAAAAAGGGTAAAGAAATGGAGAGTATGTAGAAGTAAAATAGAGAATTTTGAGATAATTATCCAAGTAAAAGAGTCCTGTCTATGTATTTAAAAAGTATGGGAGTTTGGTCTTTTTCTTATATGCTTTTTTGAAGTTTTTCATCCATTATGTCTCATTAGTGGTAGAAATTTCTCTATCAAAATACACCACAGCTTTCAGATAAAATGAACCTAAAAGTAGAATTTGCTTTTGATGTGACATGAATGACAAATGATTCTATGTCATTTTCATAATTTATATATAAATTCAAATAGTCTTGCTATGTGTATTGACAATTGCATCAGAGAGCTTTAAATCCAATTTAAAAACCACCTGTATAAGTAAGCAGAACATTAAAATAAGAATTATATACATTTATATAAGTAATTTAATTAATCATATTAGGTTCAAAGACATAACTCAGTATTTCTTATCATTGTAAAAATAATTGATGTCTATTAACCATGAGTTGTAAACCATTCTCCTTGAATGGCAAAGATCAGAAAATTTCAGTCTATTATGTTGAAATTAATAGGAAAAAATTAGTCTGAGAGCTTGGGAAGATATACTAAAGTTGTACTATGTCAAGATCATTCTTTGGGTACATTAAATCACGAGGTCAATAAAATCCAGAGCAAAATGGAAAATACACAAAAGGGATTTTCCTTTGTGACATTGTAATATCAGTTCAATGGTAACTGTCCTTAAATAATCATCACTAATAATACATTTTGTGCCAAGAAATCCTGCTGTTCTTAATCCTGTCTAAAAGTACTGAAAATCACTCCCTTTTCACAATCCCAGTCTTCATCTCAATTCACCTTACAAGATCCCTTGCAAAACTCCTGCTGCTTGAGACGAGTCTATGACTTACCTCAGGCTGTATTTCTCTTCTTCCTCCCTTCTATTGCTTATCTTTTGGATTTTCTACTGCCTGTTATATTCTTCATCTACAAGGATTGAACTGTAAAGTTTATACATACAGTGTCTGCCATATGATTTTGGAGTAAAAGGAAAAAGATTCACTTATAATGATAATTTGAGAATTTGTTGGTTCCATGTGTTGAATTTCTAAGCTTTTCCTGGCTCACATCACATGGTTCATAGACATTAACTATTTTTACAGTGATAAGAAATACTGAGCTATGTCTTTGAACCTAACATGACATATTAAATTACTTATATGAACACATATAATTATTTTAATGTGTTTTACTTTATGCTAGATGAGAGAAAAACATTTTTGCTGGTAAACGACTGAGGATGATTATTTTGGCCACTCTTTAAAATCCCTCATTGAAGAAGCCATTGAATTATTAAAATTTACTGGTTTGATTTAGAGGTACTGCTTTTGGACATGATAAGAGTTTTAAACTTTAATTTTGATTTATTTGCTTCACATTAAGAGCTGTGAAGAATTCATAACATTTTATTTTAAATGACAAATTGCTAAAAGAATTAAGTGCACTTTGTAATCTTTTTGAGATAATTTTGTTGCAATTTCATGTCTGACTAAGAGCATTAAGACAGACAAATCCAACTGAAGGAGGTGGTAAGTGTAACCCTTTGAACTTTTCAACAGCTAGGGGACTTTCTCTGACCCTACATAGAACAGCATGTGAAGGAAATATAAACCCTCTCTCCATAGTGCAGCAAGGTTAGTTAGCTAGCAGTAGATATTTCCACGTCATTTTAAACACCTAGCAACATACTTTTTTCTTTTCAATTCATTACTTGACTCCCAAATCTTTGTTTCCATGAGTACATCACACTTAGTGTGGTAGAAGGAGCACAACGCTCTATTGCTTTTGATACTTCATGAAAGTAGGTGAGTATCTATGTATCATTTGATGAGTTCTGTGGGGTCTCCTTAGTTCACGCTCTCGATACCAGCTGACCCTTGGGCTTTCAATTGCTCATGTATCCCTCTGCGTTAAATCACTGTATCTTCAGAAAGTATTTTTGAAAATAAAAGTGTTACATGGGAAGGAGGGCCATTCCCCAGAGTACCTGCCAGAGACCATGCCTCTGAAGAAACAGGTATGATACAAGGCATCTTGAGAGAAAAGGGGGTAGAGAAGAATTTTCTCTGGGGATTACTACTAACTGAAATCAGGTAAAGCACTCAAAATGAAGGCGTCCAGGATTCACTTCAGCAATGTGAAGGAAGACACTGAGAATGAAAAGGAAAATTGCAAGATTATGCTGTGTTCGGTGAACTCTTGCACCACATTTAACAAATATGTTTTCAACAATTCAGAAAAGTTCTCCTGGTATGCTGTAATCTATAATTTTGCTGAATTGGAATGAAGATCATGGTGAAGTGGTGACGGGCCTCGGATGAGCTAGCAAGTCCACCCAACCATCGCACGGCAGCTGCTTCTCAGCAGGGCTTTGTTATTGGTCCCCATTCTTCCTATTACCACAGAGAGAGTGATTCAAAAATGATTACATCAATGAAACTGGAGGCAGTTAATTTATTGTGTCAAAAAGTTCCCAGTATTCATGATGTAACTCAGGAAGGAATTGCTGTTTCAAAGTAAGCCAGACACATTTATAAACATTTCAAGATTATGAATTTCTAGGACAGTAAAGAATAATATCGAGTATGCAGAATGTAATAGAGATAACACTGGGATCTAGAACAGCACAAAGGTCAATGAATATATGAAGTGTTTGAGTTTCTTCTCTGTATTTTCTTTTTTCTTTTGCCTTTCCTTGCCTTACTTTTTTCCTTTCCTTTGCTTTTTTCCTTTTTCTTTTCCTTTCCTTTCCTTTCTTTTCCATTACTTTTCTTCCTCTCCTCTCCTCCTTCCCCTCTCCTTTCCTTTGCTTTCTTTTCATATCCTTTCCCCCCCTCCCTGCTGTCATTTCCTCTTGCCTCCTTTCTTTTCAACCCCTCTTCTGACTTTATCCTTTGGTCCATATTGCCTTTCCTTTGGATTCCTTTTGTGTGTTTATAGTGTTATAATCAGCTAGTTCAGTGAAAGTGATCGCAATAGAAGCTGTTTTAGTCAATCCAAGCTTCTTCATTCTGACAAAAATATGTGTGAAGAGACTGAGTATTAGTAGGAATATTGAAGGGAAACTTGGCTAATCTAGGATTTTATGAGCATTTCAATACTACATCAGAAACTCTATAAAAAGTATTGCCCTCCGAGGATTTGCTAAGAGTGAGTCAATAGGCATTTATAGATTTTAGGTTATGGGGTAACCTAAACAGTTCTACAGTCCAATATTACCTTTGGCTTATACTTTGGTTACCATCTAAAGAAAATATCTGGAATATTCTCTGTTCATATTATGATTTCTGTTAATATTAGAGTACTACTTATTCTGTTTGCATTCTGTCTTCACAGTATGGCGCATTTATTCATTAAGTAGTTTCCCCAGCCTGGTATCATTAACCTTGCTTTGTAGATAAAGACAGACACAGAGGTCAACCATCTTGGCAAATATTTTGTCCACTCACTGCTACTGCTGATATTAGATAAAAGTATTGAAAAACACAGCCTCTTTTTCTTGTTTACTTTACCTTAAGTTAGGTCTCAATTATGCACCAAGAGATTATATGCAGCAGTGGAACTACTTTGTCAGTTAGAAAATGATCTGAAAATACAAACTCATTTTGATTTTTATCTCAATAAATCATTGCGAAGACTTTCAGTAGTTTTCCAAATTAGCTTTATTTTATTCATCTGTTTCTGTGAGTATACAATCATGCTTTAATTTCATGCTGCTACTACCTTGGATCTTCTTTACCATTTAGATTCAGAAGGGTTCCTTTCTTTCAATTATTAGCTCTATTATTTTATGTAACTAATTTGAATAATTATTGTCATAGTTGAAGATATGTACCTTTTCTTTGAGACAAGTAAACTACGTTTTAAATGCTGGCAAACCCAGCAACTCAAAAACTTACACATAGACTATTGTCTAGGGTTTTCTTGGTACATTTCAACAGAGAGAATCTGTAGACTCACTTCAATTTGCAAATATCTGTAAGAAAATAATGTGATAATTATGAAGTGACATGGTCTCATCAAAAACAAACCTGCCAAAGTAACTTAATTTCTTCCTTTGATTTCTTCACAAGCTGAATGGGAACACAGTGGCTATTTTTATTTTAGTAAGACACTTGACGTAACTTCTAAACATTTTTAAAGGCTGAGGAAAATGCAGATAAGGCTAAATGACTGGCTAATGTAGGATGTTTTTGTAGGAAGAAGCAAGAAATAATTATCTACCTATGGCTCTTAATAGTTAGGAGAGGTTTTTGGGTAAATTTCATTTTATTTGTTGTGTCCTCTTTAAATATCTTACTCTTTTGATTTTGGTTATATATATTTTTGTTTCTCATATTTTTAAAGGTGAACTGGCTACAGGGATTTGATTTTAAGAAATAGCATTTGTAATTCTCCTTTGAGAAAGAAACATAAATCTTCACCAATATTTTTCACTAGAAAATTGCAGAAACCACATACATACAAATCACAACTGAATATATTACAAACCCACACGTTTACATATTTGTAATTGTTCATCTGTATTTCTTAATCCATAATCCCAGTTTCCACAGGTGATTCGTGTCCTTTGATACTTTCAGAATTCTCTCTCTCTGGAATATGTATGTTTTTACAAATGTGGAAATATACCGAACTTACTACTTTCAGATTTGTTTTTGCTTAATAATGTACTGTTAAAAATAGTAGAGGCAAAATGTACTTTTATAGCATTACTTAAGATGGCAACATTGTGCTGTAATTTCTCAACTCATTTCTTGTTAGATTGACTATATCTTTGTTGTTGTTACTGTGAACTATGCTAAGATAACTACACTTGTACTGACTTCTGTTTTATCATCGCATAAAAGCCTAGACTTTCTATTATTGGGTCAGAGATATGAACATTATAGAAATTTTATGACTAATTATCTTTCTGTTGGCTGTTTATGAGAGGAAGCCCTATCTATCTATCTCTATCTATCTATTTATCTATCTATATCTATCTATCTATCAATCTATCATCTATCTGTTACCAACAGCGTATACCTATCTACATGTATATATATGCATCTTTATAGATATTTGAGTACTTTTGCATATGTTTTTTAATAAAAAGGAAAATTTCATGGAAATTTTCTCATGGAAAATATGAAATTCACTGAGAAGATTTAAGTAATGAAAGTTGCCATAAATATTTTAGAAACTCCATGTTTCATTATGTGGCTGTGATGAAAAAATTCCAAAGTATAACCTTAAATTGACTTTTCTTCTATTTTTGTCGAAAGATTTATCAAAAAGAGAGATTCATTTTCTGGCAGTTATTGTTCTTATTGAACATCCAGAAATATGAATCATTCTATGCCTCAAAGTGACTTTAAATTATTTTCTTTGTTAATACGTTCTACCAACCAAGGTATTTTAAAGGGTGTTAGAGATTAAAGATTCTGTTTTGTATTTTAATACAGCAGCAAATAGAGTTTCTTAGCTTCAACTGTGTGGTGGCCCTGATTTTTCATTCTCATTTTTTCCTCATTTTTGCTTGTTGTGCCTCATTAAAATTTCAAATAAAGCCGTGTGACACTGATTGGAATTGTTTCTGTTGGGGGGAAATGTACACATTAGATGTGCCCAGAAATTCATCAGTGCTGAACCCTGCTATTTGTTTGACACAACGAATTTTTAGGCATGGAATTGCGGAAGCTACATTTTTAATAAAATTGCTGTTGACTGCCTCTGCAGGAAACATTCTGCCTGGTGACTAAACAGGAGAGTTTGAACCCACAGTTCTGTGGATTACTGGCTATGTAACTAAACACTCTAAGTGCATTTACTCATTTGAATATGTAATGATATAAACGCCTTATGAATTCAATGAAATTATCAGTGTCTGGAGCCTAGTAAGTGCTCAACTAATGTTAGCTATCTCTTTGTGACCTGCACTACTCTTCTGAATGATGTGCCATACTTCTTCCCATATCCTTTGCAAAAAGGCCAAGCTTTGCTTGCTCCAGATTATTGCATCACTTTGGAACAGTTATGCTAGAATTGTAAAAAAACTGTTGTATCAATATTTCCTTCCAGCTCACCCTCCTCCTCTCTTTCCTTCCTTTCATTTTTCTCTTCTCTGACATTTATTGAGAACCAGTGGTGTTTGATACCCTGCTGGGAATCAGGGAAGGAAAAACTGATAGGTTTGGTCCTGGAAGGAGCTCACACACCAGCGCAGGGGACAAATATTACACAGATAATCACACAATCAAATATAAGATGTCAGAAATGCCAAATGCTACATAATGACAGATTTGTGGGCAATAAAATTATATGGGATATTAGAAATACTTTCCAAAAGAAACAAAACAGGAATAAAGAAAGTAGAAGGAAGAAACTGGTGAAACAGTAGACTTCCAACTAGTCTTCCTATTTTTTAGCAAATGTCTTCGTATAGTCTATTTTCCACATAGCATCCAGTGTGACCCCTCTAAAATAAAAGTCAGATTACATTAGATTCCCACTCAAATCCCTCTCATCTTCACTTCCCATTTCAGCATAAATCTTTTACTCACTTAATCTTATAGAGCGCTATGTGGTTGATGGCCTCCTGCCTATTTGACCTCATTTACTTCTGCTTATTTCTTACACTGGCTTTGGACATACAGGTAAACTCATTTTAGAGTCGTTGATCTTGCTGTTCTCTGCCACGAAGAGTCTTCCCCAGGTAACCCTACACCTCATCAGTGAGCTCTCCCTTTGTGACCCTATATGAAATAATAACTCTATCTTGCTTAACACTGCCCATTACCCTTAAACTATGTTTATCCCTACTCCACATTTTATAAATTTACTTTGTGTTTATTTTTTTTTTTCCTCTTCCTGCCCAACTTGTTGAAAATTTCATCTGGTCAAGGGTTTATGCTTACTGCTCATGTTCCAACTCCCCCAAAGAGAGGCTTGGAATTAGTAGGCACTCATTTAATATTTGGGGAATGAAGAAAGAATAGATGTGATGGCAGGAATATTTAGAATAGAAAAAGTGGCGTGCTGAGGCCTCAAGGCAGGCGCAAGAAAGCATACGAGTCACAAATCTTAGGGGAGGACATTGCTCCTGT
This sequence comes from Dasyprocta punctata, assembly GCA_004363535.1. Lineage (NCBI taxonomy): Eukaryota > Metazoa > Chordata > Mammalia > Rodentia > Dasyproctidae > Dasyprocta > Dasyprocta punctata. Next base: position 65,672 of record RJWM01001743.1, read on the forward strand.
TGAACACACAGAACAGAAGAGAATCTTGTGTGACAGAGCCTTAAAAAGTAGGAAAGGACTGAATCGCGCCATTGCACAGGGTTTTTTTCCTAAAATTAATTGAAAAATATTAAATTATTTTAAATAGAGGAGAGGGACTTAGTCAACATTCTGTTTAAAAACCTACTCTGGTTGCATGATGGATATCAAGTTTGGAAATGGGGGCACTGTGACCATGGGCTGATCAATCAGGAGTCTGAGGTAGTTGTGCCAAGAGATGGTAGCAGCTTCAGCCAGTGACTTTAGTGTTTAAGAAGCGGGGTGGAAGGTCTGAAAAGAGAAGCTCTCAAGTGGAGCAACTCTCGCAATGTCTGGAAACATATTTTTGTCATTACAGATTGGCAGTGGGAGATTTTTATTGGAATCTAGTGAGTAGAATCCAGGGAAGATACAAACTATCTTAAAATATACAGAACAATACTCCAAAACAAAGAAGTAAATAACTCCAGTATTAATGGTGCTGAGGTTGAGAAACTCTTTTAGAAAGACATGTCTCTTCTATTGAAAATATTTCTTTTAGAGTAAGAATTCAGGACTTGATATTAGAAGTAGCTATGAGAGTTTAGATAGGACGTATTAAGAGTGATCCTAGATTTGGAATTTGATAACGAAATGGACAAAGGTTTCATTCATTACAGGAATCTTTAGACTGTATGTTGTGGAGTGTAGGGAACACATCTTATTTGTTATTTTCATTCAGTTAATTGATGCCCCTGAGACACTTGGCTGTATTCATATAGCTTCCATGTATGGCACTGATCCTCAGAACAGGCTTGATTGAAATAGCTATGGACTCCATTCTTCAGAAAGTATCAGCAGTATACCATCATAATATTGAATGAGCACCCAATGAGTGAAGTTGTAATATTTTATTAATGTTACACACAAGAGCCAAAAGCACTGTCACATACATTTTTTTTTCTTCATGCTGTGTATCTGCTTGTATTGGCAGGAAGAGGCCAAATTAGTTACATTGTGTTATAGAATACCTCTCAGATGTTGAGAGGTTTTTGAGGTTTACATTTTACTAGCAAACTTGGGAAGGATCTGAAAACGAGGAATCAGGATTTACACTTTTACTAATGTATTGTTTTCCCCAGAAGTATAATCAGTGCCTCATTCTTTCATTTTTGAGGGCCTCTTGAAATTATACAAAATATTTAATCCAATATCCTTATATATTAAATATGCATAAGAAGTAGTGGAGAATGTGTACTCTTTTCTATTTTAGTTGTTTCAATTTATGCTAAACACACTGATCAGAATTCAAGTAATGTCTAATTACATGTGCCTCAGTGCAAATTATCTGGGTACTGGTTCTTTTCTTCTACTGCATACTCTGTGTTAAGAATACAGTAGAAGCGAAAAATTGTCAAAGTGGACTCTTTTCATTTTATATCTTACTATTTTTAATCAGAGTAAGTTTAATTTGTACAGAAGAGGTGGCATTAATGAATGTCTGTGCCATCCATTGGTGATTTCCTCTCTTTACAAAGGAAACTGAGAATTTGTTGACCATAATTTTGGACTGTGTCTGTGTTCACATTTGGTTAACATGTGTACACTTGCCATACATTCATGGCATAGTTCTGAGGTGGCAGGCATTTTGGAAGGGCATTGATTTTTGTTTGGAAGAAATTAGGCCCTCTGCATAGTTAGCACTGCCTATCTTTTCTCTTCATTCAGGTTGATCTCTAGTCTACTTTTACCCTCTTAACATGGGCAATATGCTTCTGTTTTCCTCTTAATATTTGTTTCTACTTGGAGGGGCATCATTATTTGTCAATTTCAAGCCCCTTATTAGAGTTTCAGTTAATCCTGGTCTTATTTTGTTTTTGTTTATTTATGAAAATAATATTTGGTGTTCATTCAGATAGCTTGTGAAGTAATGGGATCAGTAATTTAAGCCTTAATAAGTTTGCATGTCCAAGCTGACCCTATTCTAGCCATGTGTGTCTTAGAGTTAGTTGTGTGTACATTGAGTAACCTCATTGGTTTCTATGGATTAACTTAACTGAAAAGCAGAATCTGTATAAGCTTAGCATGAGTAAGTATTAATGGAATATTTTTCCATTGCACTGTAATTTATTTTTCAAGTGGAAAGTCATATTATTCCAGAAAACTGACATAATACTTTGCTCAGTTGCTTCCAAAATATACTCTTAGAATTATCATATGCTATTTTCAACAAATTTGTAAGGTAGTTTGGGCAGCTATTATTATCATCTATTTTGTCAATAAGGAAACTACAATGAGGAGAACTTGAGATTTACTTCAATTATCTACAGCCAGGAAATGGTGAATCTGGTTATACAACTGGGGACTGAGATTTCTCAGTGCCTTTTCCCAGATACCATGCTGTGCCTCCTGGGTAGAGCTTTCCCACCCACCAGAGACTGTGCTGTGCTAGGCTGAGATGTGGATCAGCGCTGAGGGTAGCCAGTGTAACCACTGACCTTTAGCCGCAAGCACCCCTCTTATCACAGTGTAACACAGATGTGTGATTATGTAGCATATGATGCAAAAAGAGAGACCTGCTTAAGTCAGTGAAAGAGTTTTTTGAAAGATTACTAGGTCTACAACAGCCCTGAAAATACGAGTCTGGGAAATGCTTTTGCAGTATCCATTCACCTAGCCTCTTACACTTGAATCCATTTCCTTCCAAAGAACCACAGCTCCTTCTCCCAGGTTGTGTGGTTCCAAAGGTCAACTAACACCACCTATGACATGCATTGGGCATGGGTGCCTTGGTGAATATTTGTGCAACCTCCCCCTGTCTGGATGATTGGTCCAAGGGAAATCATGATACATAACCAGAGCCAACTGCTTCTCACAGGTCTGTGACTATGGGGAGAGAGGATGTTGCTACTCTTCCAAAACTGACATGGAAGCCTGCAGCTGGGCTTTCTTCACCAATTTGACACCCCATGTAGCTAAAAATTGAGACCAATAGTGAAACAGGAGAAGTGAGAGTGAATTTGAGTTCTGCTGATATTGTTGGGTATCAAGCTGAACAAAAAGACTCATTCTGTAACTGAGAATGGCATGAACCAATAGTTTGCCTTTTAGGATGATTGTATTAAATTGTTGTCATGTGAAACTTAAAGATCTCAATGTATTTACAAGCAAACACCTTTCACTAAGATTTAAAAATTCTGATTTGGATTTGTCAATGTCTTGTGGAGCTAGGAAAGCTTTAGAAATCAATGTTCCAATTTTATTTGATCTCTTCTAGTTCAAATGTTTTTCTATCACCTTTGAAAAGTTGACTCATGACTAATTAATTAAAAAAAGGCCACCATTCTATATAGTTTCACATAGTCCATGAATTTTTGTCATGGTGAGTTATCTATATTAATTCAACAAGTAATTATTGCTATGATGCTGAATGAGACTAGGGAAGAAGACAACATTTTTGTCTTCAGTAATTTATAATGTAGTGGCTGGAAAAGACATGAATGTGGAATGAAAAGCAAGTTCAATTCAATATATACAATTCAATGTAGTATGAATGTCACCAGAGAAGGTCAGAGAAGGAGAAGGTCGCCACATATTGAAAAGCAACTTTCTCCATGAAAGAGACAAAGCTGGAGTCGAGACTTTAGGATTTGGGCAGAGGGAGAAGAAGTCTGTCCAGGAGCTAAAGCATAGTACAGGCAAGAACTAAGAGATAAGAAAGAATGATGCTTGAGGAAGGTAAGTGACTGAGTAGGAAGAGAGAAACATAGGGAGGGAAAGGAAAGAGCTTGGGAAGTTCCATGTCTTCTGAAAGGAACTTTGAACAAAGCAATTTAGGATTTGTATAGAGAAATAACATGGTAGCAGCTCTTTATTGAACACTTAGTTTATATATAGCATTTAGGCTGGACACTTCACATGGGTTCTCTCAGTGATACTATAGCACTTTTCATGTATGTTTTATCCTTGTCTGCATCTTGTATAGAATTGGGCTTGCGTACCAATCTTGTAAGCAGGTGAGGCAGAATGAACTGAGGTCAGTCTGCCTTAGGTCCATGAAAAAGTTGCTCTGTCCATGAAAGTTCTTCTCCTCTCTAAGATGAGATCAGAGGTAGAAAATAATTGTGGACACTAGAGTGGTTTGGAGGAACTTCATGAAGGAGGTATTCATTTATTTATTTGTTTATTTTGGTACTGGGAAGCGAACTCACAATCTCATGCTTGCCAGGCAGGTGCTGTGCCGCTGAGCTACATCCCAGGCCAAAGGAGGTGTTTAAACAAAGCTTGTAGGTGAGGGTGTTATGGGGCCACCAAGAACGACAACAGGGAGGTGAGGAAGAGGTGTAGTAGAGGGAGCAGTCTTTTTGGAACTAAGGTTTTGAATGAGAGAGCATAACCAGGAAAATGGCTAAAGGCTGCCTTAAATTGGTCATGAATGAAGGACTAAAGGGCCTGGATTTTATGATGCAGGAAGAACAGTGGCACACACTGGTAGGCAGAGTGGGAGGAAGTGGTAGATTTCAGAAGAATTAAAATATGAGGAGAGCTGAGATAACAATTACTTTGTTATAGTAAAATGTGGAAAAATTAGGCGAAGCAACACAAACTGGAAAATGAGTTGAATAGGTCAGGTCTCCCTTACAGGGAAAAGGAAAATAAAAACTTTTCTAGGAAAGAGTTAGACAAATTGAAACTATCTGCAGTTCTCTAAGGTAAAGTGTCATAAAAAATAAACAGGAGAAAAAAAGAAAGATAAAGAACAATAAACAACAACTTATGAATGGGAATTAAATAATAGTCTTAAAAAATAGAAAACATTTTGGAAACAAGTGGGGATATTTGAATATGGACTAGATTTTAGCTAATATTGGTAGAATATTTTTACTTCTTAGTTGTGATAACAAGTTTATAGTAATGTAAGACAACATTCTTATTCTTAAGAGTTCCATGTCGAGAAGTATTATATGTTTCCCTTATTTTATTTTTATTTCATTTTATTTTTTTGTGACACTGGGGATCGAACTCACAATCTCGCACCTGCCAGGTAGGCACTTAAGCCACTGAGCTAAACACCTGGTCCTGGTTTCTTGAGGCAGGGTTGCACTGTGTAGTTCAGGCTGGCCTTGCTCACATTGTAGCACAAGCCGGCCTTGAACTCACATCACTCCTCCTACCTCAGCCTCCCAAGGGCTGGGATTAAAGGCATGTGCCACCACACCTGGCTTTGTTTCCCTTATTTTAAATGGCTCTGCAAAATACATATATATCTGCATATTTATCTTTATCTATATTGTATTTGTATCTGTGCCTATAACTGCATTCATGCTTTGCCTATGTGTGTTTTGGTTTTGTAGCAAACTGTCTAAGAAAATAACCTTATAAAAAGAAAAGGTTTCCTTTGGTCCACAGATTTGGAGGTTCCAGTCAATGGTGAGCTCACCCCATTGCACTGGGCCTGTAGTAAGGTAGAACATGGTGGAGAAAAATATTTACATCATGCACTAGGGAGGAAAGAGGAAAAGGAAGAAGCCAGAATACCTCAACCCCCTTAAAGGGCAGTCCCACTTCTCAGAGATACAGCCATCTCCCCAGAGTGCCTTCCTGGGGACCACACATTTAACATGTCAAGATCCAAGCAATAGCAATGTATCTACCCCTATATTTACATCTATACTCATGCTGATAGTCATCTGTATTGCTACCTCCACATTTATAGCTATTTTCACATTTAGCTATAGAAAAAGCATTTGTGACATAAGGTTAAAAATTATTGAATCTTTGTGAGTATACAGGTGAACACTGTTTGAATCTTTCAATTTTTCTGTATGCTGAAGACTTTTATAATAATAATTGAGTTAGATGGAAGGGAGAGAAATAGGTCAAGCTTGGGAGCCCAAAGCAGAAGCAGTATGACTGGAGAAAAAGGAGCAGATGTGCAGGGATAATTGGTAGCACTGGGCAAGTTGTTAACCTAAAGAATCAGAGGAGTTTCTTAGGCATGAGTCTTCCCACGATGGCCTTGCAGATTGGAGCTCATGGGCACATTTTGAATCAAAACAGAAAAATCTTTAGGGAAGAGGGTTTTGGGGAGAGAATACATTCCATTTCAGAATGGTTTAGTTCAAGGACATCTGAACTTTCCAGGTGAAAGCTTGCTAGAGGAAGGCTCTAAAGTGATCTGGGCTAGAGATGTCATTTTGGCAGTCAGTCATAGAGGACTACAGTTGAAATCACAGAATTAAATGCAAGTTACGAGTAAAGAAATGTACAAAAGCAAAACTGAGAGAATTCCTAAGAAATTCACTACCAAGATGGTGGGAAGAAAACTGATGCCAGCAAAGCAGACAGACCAAGCCAAAGCAGAAGGAAAAATCAGGTGTCATACAGAGATGGCAAGACAGGATGTGTGTCACACATGGTAGGTGCCCCATAAAACTTTCTGAAGCAAAAATGAAAACTATAAATGTAAAAATACAGAGCTGTCAGCAAAACTGCATCGTGGACCAAGGCATTGGCGGGCTGAAGTTAAGAAGCTGTTTTAAACTCAGGTTAAAGTGTCTTAGAGGATGCTGCAGTGGGCTGTGGAGGAAGCACAAGTTAGCACTGGGAATGGGTGAGCCGAACTGAAGAAGGCTCTTCATGGTGCTTGCAAGTAGAAGGACATAAGTTCAAGCAATGCTCTTACCTCACAAAAGGCTTCCTGTGAGTTCAATGTTTTATTTCCCTAAAGAAGCAAGGTGTACTAAGTAATAGCCAGCATTTCTTTCCATACATATTGCACTGGACTTGTGGTTTCTTAAAAATAAATATATCTAAACAGGACTGTCCCAATCTGTATTATAGTGGCATTTTCAATTTCTTATGTGTCCCATTATTTTGATCATTGAGGCCATATGTAGAGGTAGAAATATTTTACTCTTTTTGTTTGATTTATAATAAAATTATTGATATGGCATAGATATATTTGCCACACAGCATTTTGATACAGATAAAATGTACTTGACTCAGTAGCAACACAACACTTTGGTTTTTTTCCAATTGTGAAGATTCTTTTAAGAACTGAAGAACTGCAATAATGGGTTGCTATGCATTAGTAGCTGTTTCTTTTTTTTTTTTATTTAAGAGTGAAAAAGACACATATAAGAAAGACAAAAAGCAAAAGAGACAAACAAACTACTAGAGTAAAGGCACAACAGTGACATTATAGGTTTACAAAACAGGATGATAGAAACTTGACAATGGTTGCAATATCGCATGTTGTTACCTTCAAAATGGTTGTTTACATTAACAGATATAGACAGGTAAAATTGATCTAATCATAGCTGTTTCTTTTAAGAAGTTAAGGGGAAGATCAATTCAAACTCTGTGCTTTTTTCCTACTCTATTATAAACTTTTTTACATCCTATTAGGTCCCAATATGCAGAAAAGAGTGCAGATGGTATCATTCTATTTAAATGACAAACCTGAAATGACAAATGCTTTCCTGGTCAATTAACCCCTGCCAGAGCTCTTAGCAACTTAAGGAAATGTTGCAGAACACAGTCTCAAGTAGACTATAAAATATATGATTACAGATCTTTTGAAGGGGATAGAAACCTACCAGCTCCCTTTGCCTCTATGGTTCCCTGTTTTTCAGAACATTTTCCAGAGGCTTAAGCAAAAACTAGCTCATCACCAGTTTTTTTTTTTAACATAGTTTTCCAATCATGGTTATCAAAAAAAGAGATAAAAAAAGTTTGAAATCTCCTTATGATTCAGACATCATCTGTTATTCTATATCAAATGAAAGATTTTTGGAAAGGACTTTGGCAAAGTGCAGTTGTAGATTAACCTAGAGCATTACTTGAGATAAATGTGTGTGTGTGTGTGTGTGTGTGTGTGTGTGGTTTTTAAAACAATATTAAGGAATACAGATAGATCATTACAAATATGTAAATGTGTGTGTTTGTAATATATTCGGTTGTGATTTGTGTGTGTGTGGTTTCTGATCTTGAGATGACCGATTTTCTCCGTGACCTTCAATTAGTTTCATAATATCCTTTTTGTCTCTCAATCAGTTGTCTAATCTGTAATATATGGGCTTCTCTTTTTCTCTCCCTTTCTCTCTCTCCTGTAGGACTATAAGAAATATAAGGAGCCTTTATTTTTCATATTTTGCAGAAATTCATTGTGTACTTCTGTGTATCTGCAAGTGATTTCATTATGTTTAAGTATGTAGATTTCACTGGCAAACAAAACATACATTAAATGTGATTGAGAAAGTTCTACAAAGGAGAACATTTTGCTAAGGAAATGCTGGCATACACCAGCATATTGTGTGTGACGTTATACTGCATGATTGGATATGTTTAATGAGCTGTATATTTTGGGTCTCAGTCTCTGTTGCAAGACAAGACTTTGTTGAACTTCATGGAATATAGTTTCACTAAGATATAATCATTAACATGTAGTTTATATTCTTTCTTGGCAACTTCTAATGGATTGCTCATTTCAGGTCTTTCTGCTGAGGATACCAGGACACCCAAATGACCTCCCCTGACTTTCTCATTGCCCTAGAGCACCATTTTCCAAACCTTGAGTTTTCATCTGTTTGTTTTAAGTGACTCTTTCCAATGATTGACAGAAACAGGCTTCATTAGGACATTCTGCTAGTTCTTTGTGCCAATATTTGTTAACGTTTGAAGCTTCAGATCATATGAAACAAAAGTGTTCTTTACTCAGTTTACAATTTCAAATACTGCATATGTCTCTTCATGATCTGGTTTATGGTAATGTTTTCCACTATTCCTACTGGTATACTCTGCTTAGATTTTGTCCTTTAGAAAACTACTCATTTCCCAGATACAGTGTGCTGTTTATCACCTCCAAGCCATTACCATTGTTTCTCTGATTCTTGAGATGCTTTTTCCACACTCCATCTACTTATTCTTCCTTATCTTATATATGCATTGGTTCTGACTTCCTCTTCCTGGCTTTTCTTCCTTCCCCTTCTCATTCTTGCTCTCCTCTAGGCAATCTTTGGGTACATCTTCTTTATGCCTTGTGAATACCTTTGACTCTACACCTTCCAGCTTGCTTATATTTCTCTTTATTGATGTTATCTGCATTAGCCAATGGTCTCCTTTGGACCTTTTCAGTATGATCCTAATGGCACACAGTAAATGATTAATGCATATTCAAGAAAATTGGCTTCTTTGGAATGGTAGACACAATTTCATAATTGGGCAGACTTCAGTGTGCCCTTGGTGTCCAAGAAATTTATTTGGGTAGTTGGGACTTCTGTGTGAGCTTGGGAAAGTTCATAAAGGAATATTTGTTGGCTATATGAAGATGGATAAGAAACTACTTGTTGTTTCAAAATAAATGTATGAGGGCTGGGATTATAGCTCAGTGGCACAGTGCCTGCCCAGCAAGAATGAAATCATGAGTTTGATTCCCAGTGCCAAATAACAAAACAAAAAAATCAGACTAACAAACAAAAAAATCGTATGATGAATGTAAACGTTTTATACTGCAAACATGTACTAATAACAATAAAATAAAGGCATATACATATTTAAACACACATATACTAACACACACATATATATGCACACATATCTACATACACAAAGAGGAAATATATATAGGAAATTATCTGTATATGAATATAAATTACAGGAAAGAGAAAATGGACACAAGGGAAATGGATAATGAAGCAAACTTCTTAATTGTGCAGCATATATTCTTCAGTTACTATCTCATTTAAGCCAAAGACAAGACTTCTAGGCCTTCAATGCATTGAGTTGCCATAGCAGCAACTCTTTCACTCTTAGTACTCAGAGTCACAGGATTTCAAGGGAGAATGACCTGACAATAGTAGGTAGATTGCCAAAGAGCTGGGAGAGGTTACTGAAGCATTTTATTACTGATGCTAAAGAAATGATTATAGATCTTGAGGTAGAAGAACCTACCATACCGTGGCAATGAGATTCATTGGTTTCCAGAGAGTTGCATTTTGACTTTTAAAAGGAGATTTTAAAAAATGATAGTCAAATGCATTTCAATGGATTAAGAAGAATAACCATTTTAAAAGCAGAAGGTAGAAGCTGCTAGAGAGTGTATTCAAATCCATGCTTCTTAGCAACCAGACCAGATTTCACCCATAAAAGAAGGCTACAGTTACAATAAAAAAGCCTTTTTGGTTCTCTAGAGAATATAAAGGCATACTAGAGAAAAAGAACCTCTTTGAGATCTGTGGATAAAAGGCACTGTATGGGTATAAAGTATTATTATAAAAAGGCAAGGACAAGGGAGAATCAGTGTCTAGACTGTGTAGGTTTTCTCGGGTACATATAAGAATAATTGCCAAAACCATAATGAGAGGAGATCATAACAACTAGAATCATTAGAGTGTTCAGAACTTATTCTTATTTTCAAACATAACAGATACAGTTTCTCTTCTGAATAAAAACTGTGGTAAAGTACAGGGAGGATATGTGGCTAGCTCAGAAGCTTGTTAATACTTCCTCAGAAGATATTCACAGCAAAGGAACATGAAACAGTACAAATAGAAACATTGCTAATGTCTTACAGAGTTTGATATAATTTATCTGCAGCAAAGTTTCAGTGAAATTCTATATAAATATTTGCTTCTTACTGATCCAGGTAAAGACTAAACATTGGGGCCTTTCTGCATATTTTGTTGATAATGTAGATTTAGAAAAGTCATAGTAAACAAAATCCCCGAACCAAAACAAAACAACCCCAAACTCACAACAAACAAACAAACATGCATACATACAAACATTCTTTTTTAAAAGAGGAAAATCAGGGGAAGAATGCAACTTCTGGTGATGGGATTCAAATTATTAGTAGTTACCTTAAAACTTGATTTCTTGTAAGTAAAAAGAGGTCTTATTGTGTATGTGTAATAAAATGCACTGTGGGTAATGAAAGAAATGATACTATTTATACACTAAAACCAACACATGCATTATCTTCAGGACAATTCAACTATGTATATTCCTGAGTGGCATATGAAAAGCCTGAGGTGTTTGAAAGAAAATAAACATAAATGAATGTATGCTAGATAAACCTAGGAACTGAAGTTTGAAACTTGAGTGTGTAAATTTAGCAGAGGTTTATCACGTGGTCTGAACAGACGGTGGTGCAGTTGTTATCTGCTGAGGTTATTTTATGAAGGCTGCGTTTTCCCTTGAAGCCAGACCCCATATGGGGTTGGGATGACAGAAGCCTCATATATCTCACTATCATTAGGCTAATGAGATTGGTCAAGGCCACATGCATTCTAATTCTTGGCAAAATTTAAGATGAATCTAGCAAACTTCTAATAGCTTTGTGCTGTTTTCGGAAAGAAAGAGTAAAAGAAATAAGGATTGTAAAAAATGAATCTCCAAGCACAGAAGCTTCCATTTCTAAAATACTGTTGCTTTAGCAAAATGATCTCAAAATTGATTAGTATTTACCCATATTCTTGCAAATATTTTTTGGTGGCAGAAATAATTTTGACAAGTTACTTAGGAAAATCTAATACACAGTCACAAAATATTGTGTAATGTTTGTTTCTTAAGTGTTCCACTTGCACACAGAAGTACCCAGTTTTGAATCGAGTTTAGAAAATTGTGGCACAATGGACATTGGAAATAGGTTAGTTTCATTCTGGTAGGTTCATTTCTCTGATACGAGCTTTTGGAAACTATAGTCAATTTATAATTGTTAAAACAGCTGAATTGGTAAGAGCCAAAATAAATGCTTTCTGATAAGAGACTTTTACTGAATTAATATGTCATTGAGGGAGATACCATTTCATTTAAAATCTTGAGAGGGTTTTTATGACTCCTTAAAATAATGTAAACTCATTTTGAATTTGGTGTGTAAAAGTAGTATTACAAGCTGTTATGTAGACAAGTCATTGAAATTACTAAAATTGCTCTTTATAATGGTGGGCAATAACTGCATATGGTTGTTTGTAAAGTAGAAGCCACTAGGTGAAAAAATATTTGGATTGCTGTCCAACTGCTGATGTTATGATATAGTGCAGAACAGCACCCTGTGATAAACAGAAGTACCATCTGCAGTATATCACAAATGAGTCAATTAAAGCCTTATGTGGGTCCCTCTAACCACAGTTGTAAATATATCCACAAAGAGCAATAGAGAGTTTAGAAGTTGTCCAGTATATTTATCAGCTTACGTAGTCATTATGTATAATTTAGGTCTTGTAACACATTGATTCTATGAGAATAAAAGATTCTTGGCCTAAGTATCTTATACAGTGGCTCTATAAACTTTTACATCTCATCACCAGCTTTGAGTTACTCTATTGAAGAAGTCCAGATGGATGGGTTGGTAAATATTTCTCTCCCCTATAGTTTACTTCTAGGGCTTAGAAAAAAAAAAGATTATTAACTTTGACAGAACGACTCATTTTGTAAGACTGACTAATAGCAGTTTGGTAGCATCATGCTGACATAATGTTATGATAATAGATTCAATCAGAGCTGACATTAGAGTGCTGGGGCTTGTGCTCATTAAGAGACTTCACAAAGAAAGTCATTCCTACTAAGAAATATTCGAAAACCATAAATGTTGACTTAAATTCAATCCAATATTCACCCAAAGTCAATTGAAAAACTAAAACTGTGCTTAATAATGTCTAGCTATTGTCAAGACATTTAATAGATTTTGTACCTAGTACTAGATACTGTTCCAGATGCAATATGTCCCCGTGAGTTCTCCAAGACTGCACAAAACAAAAATCAAAACCTCCAAAATGAAACCAAAAACATAGGAAACAAACATGTGGAAGAAGAAATGCAAACTCCTGGCAGTTTGGCAAGACATTTATAAAAAGTATTTTATAGACATATAAACACATAGCACAATCTATCCTTTCATATTCTTAGTAAGCTGCTACTTTTACAAGAATGAGAAATATGCTCTATTTATTTAGAAGCACTGGTCTTATCTTCCTGTCTCAAATTTTCAGTCTTCCTTTGATCTCTTATATGTTTATTAAGCTACACAAATGAAACTGTTGTAGATTACTTATAATTTGGTTTTGCTTTATTGTTTGAGAGTATGAATACTGGGGTTTTTCTATAGCATGCCATCATTTATGGAAGTCACACTTTTCCAACTTTCAATTTTGAATATTTTACTTTGATTTGTTGTTTTATTTGTAGTATGTTCATGAAATTACACTCAGAAGTTCTCTATCATTTTTCAGTCACCATGATGTCAACAGTACTCACAGGTGCTGTGGTCAACATCAAGAGGGCCACGGATGATTGGATATTCCTGGCGTTAACTCACTTTAAGAGAGAAAACAGTCACTCTAGGCACTAACCTTTGGTTTTTCTCACTTACATGCTTAGTGGTTGGTCTTCCAGTTTCTTCAGTGTAGTAGCTGGAATGGTGACTGGCACACAGACTCTCTCTGTTCTTGATTTCCTTGTGATTTTCTGCACTAGAAAGTTTCTCCTTGAAGACAGCGGCTAGTCTTAGCTCATGCTCAAATCTTTCCTTCTATGAGAAGAATTTCTACTGAGGCGGGTGGAGCTGTAAAACAGGGCTGTTAAGGGTCCTAGAAAGCTTTCAATTTGCTAAAGAATTTCTCATATTCCATTCCAGAAGCTTTTTGTTTTTAAGTCATAATCTAATTAGATCAGCATTTAGTAAATTAAATACATGCAGATGAAAAGGGAACATGATAAATATATTTTTAGGGCAGATTCTTTATTCTTGCAATGTTATGTCAATTTGTCCATAAGAAAATGAAAGATTCTTCTTTAAATTGCAATGAATTGATGTTTCTACCATGTAAAAGACAAGTAGATATAATTTTATTGAGTTACTAATGATTCACCCAAGTACTTCTGTACACTGCTAAACAACTCACATAAAAATAATAAGGATAAATTTAAAGTAAGCATAATATATTATCAAGATAATAATGGAAAGTAAAAAGTCCTGTCAAATAAACACATCTTTACTGACTGAATAATAAACTTTCTTCCTTAAAACTGTGGGACTTGAAAGCCCATACATACAATACCTCAGTGCTTTGTGATGAGTAATTTGGGCTTATGTACTTCAAACTTTATTTATTTATTTATTTATTTTTTGTACTTCAAACTTTAAAAACACTTGATTAGCTGTGAAATAGGATATTTAGGAGCTTTTACTAATTTATAAAAAGAAGTTACCTGTGAGCTACACATAAAAACGGAAGTAAGGTCCTGGGAGTCTTCTACAGTCCATGGCTTATGAAACTGGCCTGTGCAAACTGAAAATGACACACATTATTTATCAGTCACCTTTTCTATGAACTTTCTTTCGCAGAAAAAAAAATCCTAAAGTGTGCAGAAGAAAGTGGAAATCACCAGTACTAAAGTGAATGTTTTTCTAGTTTGTGTGGCAAATAGTTGCATAAAAATTTGAACTCATAGGTTACACATGCTGAGACATTTTTTAAATTTTTGAGCAAGTCTTTTATTGAGTAGCAAATATAGAGATTTCTCTTCACCGTGGGACCATTTTGCATTGCAGGGTAAGTCTGATAGTTTTAAAGTTGGGTCTGAAGCTAATTTTTTTCATTTCCTAAATAATGAAATTTAGTTTTGCTATTACCCTTGTCTGAGTGTTCGAAGTTCATGATCTGACCATGTCTGCATGAATTTACAAAGTCATGTGAATCAATTTTTTTAAAGTGAATTCTCTTTTCCTGAAGTTACCTGCATTGTAGAGATGGCCCAGGAAATGTCTTTCCAAAAAGAGCATCACTATGTGATTGGCTTTGAGATGGAAATGGCCCAGGAAATGACAGGATTTATACCAATCTGTTTAAGGGATAGGAAAGCATGAGGAAAGACTTTCTCTCTGGCCCAATCCCTGATAATTCCCCCAACAATAAGTACTGAGAACTCTAGAATTCAGAAGTTGCAACTTCTTTCCCAGACAGTTCTGAGGTATTTGATAATTTGTATATAAGTTTTAATGTCTGTAGGAATCACTGTTTTGCTTTCCACAGTTGGCATTCTACTGGAAGCATAAATGATATTTTGAGGATGCAGTTACAATATTGAGAATTTTAAAAAATAGTAATCATTTTGTCCAAGCATTGTAGAGGTCTTATCTGTCTGAAGCAGTCGACCAGTAGGCAATTTTTCAAAAGGCAGCTGAAAGTGCTGAATAAGACTTGAAAGTAGAAAAAATGCCATGTCACTGAGGTAGAGGCAAACTTAGAGCCTGAGTGCAGTGCAGATTCTTTAAAAGGTTATTGAAATAACAGTTATTAGCAGGCTGAAGGTACAATTCTTTAGGAACTAACACACAGCAGTCTTTGTTGCCTTGTACCCTGAAATCTCACATCTCTTCTAGTTGATTAGACAGCTACAGAACTCCAAAGAACTTTAGTTTCTATCAAGTTTCTTTTTCTTTCCCTTTTGGGTGTTACAAGTACATTCAGTCTCTTGGGCACTGTTTGAATTATTTTATTAAATTTTCCAAGATTTTCATGATTGGTTTATGAGATTTCCCCCAATGTCAAGACCACTGTCAAACTTTAAGATCAATGCCATGGTCAAGGATGAGAGGAACTAGAGACATATCAAGACAGAGAATTCAAATAAAGAGTTATCCCTCAACTATCACCCAGAATGATTAGTGCAACATGGACCAAACTGTGTTTGAAATTACACAAAAATAAATGTAAAAGACAAACCAACACTTTGTTTTTAAGAAGTATTTGCCCCTTTGAACTTAGAAAACATTCACTTGAACACTTTGCCCAGTTGCTTCTTTTCACTGGTAGAGTTTTTAAAAAATATGTATTAATTTTACCTCCTATTTATAGAAGAAAAGTGCTGTTCTTTGAGAGAAAGAAAGAATCCAGGGAATATGATGCTTAAAAGCAATGCTTCGTACTACACCCACTGAAGGTCACTTCATCTATCTAAGGGTAAAGCTTTTCTTTTTTGCTTTTATTTTTTATTGAAGTTGGACTACAGCCTGCATAGACTTTTTTTTTCCCTTTAAAGTTACCGTTTTCTGCCTAATTGTGCCCAGCTTCATTTACACCCTGAAAAGGATTGTGTTTGAGCTTACAGACTCAGGAGACTCTTCTACTCAATAGCCAAACTCCAGCAACAGCCCTCTGGGATATTTGAGTAGATGTAAGTGAAAGCTCCCTATATTTGTCTCTGTGTTCTCTTTAAACAAAAGTTTAACTCAGGACACTGTGGGAATATTTAAAGACATTTATCTGTAGAACTGTCTTCCAGATAAGATCTGAAAAATACTTTTTGGCCTGCAAAAGTGTTCATCAGTCAGCAGAATTTCCAATAGTGCCCCTGATGTTTTCAAGTCATCTTCTCTCCATATTAATAGGGAAAGGAACTACAACCATCTGCCTTTAGCAGATAATGATATTCTTTTAAAACTTTCCATGAGAACCTAATAGGAAAGGATTGAAAAGGAAAGGGCAGATCAAGGACAGTAAACAGGTATCAATTCCAATGGAACAGTAATTCAGTCAGTTAGCAAGCATGGTGTCATGTGCCAACCAAGGACTGAGTCTGTATCTACATTCAGAGGGAAAATACACTGTGATTGATTTTTGATGTGTGTCATGGGCCAGGGAAAGAAGTTATATCTTGTGTTATCCATGCTTCTACTTCTAGCTGAACTCCTCAATTCCAACTTGTACAGGTCTACAATTATGATGGCCTATTTTGTTTTCTCATCTGTATTGTTCATTTTCCTGTAGACTGACTTATTAGGTTTACATGAAAAGTCAATTCATCATGATCTAAGGCCTTTGGATCCCTTTAATTAGTAAAATGTTAAAATATGAACAATATGGCAGGTTCCATAATAGATCAACTTTGTTCACTTAGGCCTCAGGTCTCAGAATTAAAGCTACTGCGTTGATCTTTTCGGGTATAACCTACTTTATATCACAGTTCTAACTGAGGAGCCTTGCTTTCTCACTCTGGTAATACTATCCATGGCACAACAGTGAGTTTGTTTACTCTTTTGGCCTACCTAGTCTACAGAGCAGACTGATACGCAACTCCTTTTGGTTTACATTTTGTGTTTAGACTTTGCCTCAATTTAGAAATAGCTTCTAGGTTATGAGGAACTCTGCCTGTTAGTTTGCAACATGAACTCACAGTGCTATCCATGCTCTTTCACTTCACTGTGATTGTTGCTAACATAGAGATGGGCATTTTTATTGCACATGTGGTTCAAGACAAAATAAATGTTATTCAACTGGATGTATTGTATTTATAAAAGACTTTCTGCTGATATTATATACAGAAAATAAAAGAAATTTGTTTTAAATGTAGTATTTGGTTTTAAAAAGTGCATTGCATAAGCTCAGCCCTTAACTGGAATAGTAATTCTAGTCTAAGCAATCAAATTAAATAAGACAAATGCTTCTAAAACTGAAAAGTCGCTGAAGAAAATTGGAGAATTGAGTATAAAAATGGATTCAGTGCAGGTGGTCATTACTTGGAGAAGAAAACAAAAACTCCAACTTGTAGCCACTTTGGATGAAGAACCTGGAGAGGAGAATGCTGATCTATTAAAGCAGATGGCCCAAACAAACACGAGCTAGGGAAACAAAGCAGAAAATCTGGGAAGAGAGCCAACCTCCACAATGGGCTAATAAAAACGAACAAACACCTCGGCAACTGTGGCCAACAGCTAGGAACCCAAACTGGCACAACTCAGCCCATTGTCTTGGGCATATCAGAACAAGCCGAGGAACCATTAGTCTATAAAATTTCTCATTCATTGTGGATCAAAATCGCTGGAAAGAATTACAGTCCTCCGAGTGCAAAAAGAAAGTCCTTCAGGTTTGCACACTAGCCACAGCTGAGGTCATTCTTATTTAAATATGGCAGAAAACCAAGGCATTATGTGACATATTGTATTAAGGAGTTGTAATCTACAGTGAAAACCTTGAAAGAAAGAATGGGGGAAATGAATGCCTTTTTTGGGGATCCAATGTGCCACACTTTTCATAAATATGTGTTTTTTTGACAGGATACTAAATACTTAGAAGTGCTCTTAGGAGGGAAAGAGATGAGCACATTAAAAAAATCCCTGCTTTGTCTGCATGTGCAGTGTGTATTAATTCAGTGGAGGATTATTTTATGTAATATTTCAATAGTATTATTTCAACAACGGGCTCTATACTGACTTCTGTGTAATAGAATTTATAATAAACTCATCTTGTCTACCTTATTCTTTACAGTCACAACGTAGTGTTTGCAATCTTTGGGGATAGCCAGATCTGAGCTTGAGTTAGACACTAGTCAGCTTTGATGATTGTGACCTTTGACAAGTTTCTTAACCTCTTTAACTGTCAGCTTCCCTGTTTCCTCATTTCCAAACTGAGAAGAATAATTTTCTCCATAAACATATTAAAGCTGTGAAATTGTAATCCTAGTAAAGAATAAGATGTAGGGGAAACACTCAATAATTGACAACTATTGACATTTTAGTTTTCTGTGAGCACTACATATGGATAAAATCAGCACATAGTTGCTAAAAAGTCATAAGAACTAAAAATATGGGAACTATACATAAATCTTTAAAGACTAATTAATGATGAAATTAGTATTTTGAGAGTTTAGAGAAATTAATGATGAAATTAATATTCTGACAATTTTTGTCATTGCATTGTCAGACGTCAGAAGTGTCTAGGAATGTTTTAATGTGGAAGAAGAACCTAGATGGGTAAATGGAGTTCTGAGGAATTATCTGGCAAATCACATCTGTGTGCATTTAAATGCATTTTTGCACTTTGACTCATACGCTATGACCAACAACATGAGTATTTACTTTAGATACATGTTGCTAAACTGTGCTATAAAACATTTTATCAATTTACATTGTACTAGAAATGCATAAACAACAACAAAGTGTGACTGTTTCTCCATGTCCTTGTTCAGTTTTGTGAACATGATGTCTAAAAATCATATCTCATCATTGCTTTCATTGATATTTTCTTAATTACTAGTGAGGTTGAGCATCTTTTTTTTTTTTTTTAACATTTTATTACCTACTTAGATCCTGTGAATTGCTTTGCCTGATAATTTGGTCATCTCTATTTTCTAGTATTGTGCTTTTCTCATTGATTTATGGGAACTATACATAAATTTTGATTCATAATACATATTGTGAATCCTTCTTCTCAGTCTGTTACCTACCTTTTAAATTTGATCATGCTATTTTTATTTTTATTTTAAAGAGTATATAACAGAATAAAAGCAATAAAAACAAACCAGTGTAAGAGATACAGGACTTCAAAACATTATGAAGTCAACAGTAGTTACCATAATGCCCCTTGATGTCTTCAAAATAGCTGCAGATAACTTCAGACATTGAATAAATCAAACAGAACACAATAGAATTGAAACAATAAAAATAAAACAATGAATGTGATAAACGACTTCAAAACAATAGTAAATCCAAAATTGCTACCATAATGTATCTTGCTATCCTTGAAATAGCTTCTCCTGTCATAAGATTTAACATAATCATACAGAACAAAAGAGAATAAAACTCAATCTAACAGAACAATGGAAATGACATAGGACCTCAAAACAAGACTATAGGGAATCAACAATGGTTGCAACCCTCAGAAGGACACCGCCCTCCCCCCCCCACCCGCGATGACACATTGCTTAGTGATATCTTCTGAACCTATGATCAGACCACTGGCCCTAGACCTGCAATGTTAGTGAAATACCAAAGCACCACAGGCATTCAATTGCATTTCACTTCAAAAACTATCATCACAGCTTGTGTTTCTCCAGGTAAGTCGGTTGCTTGGGGCAGGGGGGTGAGGTAGTACTTCTTGTCTTCCAGCCCTCATGCCGGAAGGGGCTGAATTCTGGCTGTTCCCAGTCCACCGGAGGCCCATGCACAGCACTGGTTCCCAGACTGGCCTTGTTTGGTGCTGCATCCATTGTTCACTTTAACCCCAGTCCATGAATGGCTGATCATATTATATTTTAATGCACAGAAATTATTAATGTGTATATCAGTGTAAATCTTTTTCCTTAAGATTTTTAAGCATTATCTCTAACTTGGGAAGATCATCTGGACTCCACAATCAAACAGAAAATTTTCCTTCTAAATGTTGCTAATTTTTGGAAAAATTCTTTAGTATATATCTGAAATTTGTTTTCTCATATTATGTGAAGTAAAAGTCTAAATTTAAATATTTCCTAGTGTTTTACATAATTTTCTTCTAGAACAGTGCTATTCACATTCTAAGAAAGTACTCTATCATTGAGTTAGAACTCCAGTCCTCTCATGTAATTGTTGAGTAGTTCATTTTCTCACAATTGATTTGAATTTTAGATGGATTATACACTAAATGAAAGTATAGTTTCAAATGTTTTAAATTTTTTGCTTTTTTCCACTGATCTATTTATTTCTGTGCCTTGCAATTTAAAGATTACATTAGTAATCATTACTCTATGGCTATTATTATTATAATTTTTAAGTGAATGTAAGATATATTTTAGCAATAGCTTTGAAAGTGCTCATTCTATTCTTTTTTGATATGATAATATAATTCTTGAATAACAAGAGTTATTTAATAATTCTTAAATAACATTAAAAATTAGCTGAGAAGATACCATAAATTCTAATAGAGTATATTAAACTTCTAATTAATTAAAAATTAATTTATGAAGCTTTAATATTTTAATTCAAGACTTTTCTGTGTAAGAACAAAGTCTGTTTTATGGTTCTTAAAAAGTTTTATGATATTCTTGTATTTCTTCAACATGTACAATTACTTCTATTCCTTTGTATTTTATAATTTTTACTATTTATAAGAAGGGTCTGTACATGTTTTTATTTTAAGCTATCATATTAACTTAGCATTTATCACTTATTAATGGAACAGATGTATAGGTTTTAATATCAATAAGAGAGTCATCCTTGGATCTAAACACTGAAGTGCTGTAGTGAGCTTGCATGGATGTTGGCACAGATTACAAATCTGGGGATTTTCCCCCTCGAAAGCAAAATTTTAAAAACTTACCAGATTACCAGCTACCAGTGGAACAACACTACTCCAATTCTCACCCCCAGAGACAATTTTCAATAATTTTAGTGATTTCTTTAGTTGTTTCTAAATGCTTCGGTTTCCTTTTTTAAGTTTATTTTTTTATTTTTCACTGTTGCTTACAGTGTTCATATCCTACATTGGGTTCTGAAAATTGATTTCTCCTGTATCGACCCTTTCATTTTTAATCACTGGTTATGTCCTACACACACAGCCTGATCAGTGAAACTCCTCTCAGTAGGGTGAGGAAGTACTGGGACTATTTCATACCTAAGACTGGCACCCTTTTCCTTTCTGCTCCTTCTGCCGTCAGGCTTACAGTGACCTTGGGCTTCCTTTGGTTTGGCTTCCTCTGGTTTGTTTTCATCGATGTTTTCTTAATTTACTAGTGAGGCTGAGCATCTCTTAGCAATCTCTTTTATTAGAATTCTTTTTTATTTCTGTCCATTGAAAATTTCTTGTTTATTATTTTCTTTTCTCCCATACTAATTAGCTTGCTTAAAAAGGGTGGGTTAAAGGCATGTTCTTTTAGTACTTTGTGGAACTAAAATTATATTTATTGTTTTTTTGTACTTGTTTGATAGTTGAATTTAGTTAGTGTTTAGTTTACAAAGCATTGTTTTCTTTTGGAATTTTAAAGGTTTGGCTCTACTGTTTTGTAGCTTAAAAAAATTACAGCTATTCTTAAAGTAAAGTAAAATGTCTTTGGTGGGTATTTTTCCTTCATTTGACAGGTCTTTTGAGAGCTACCAGTTTCCTCTGACCTATAATCTTATTTATAAATTGATTACTGATTGTCTTAGTTACTTTTCTTGTTGCTGAGGCAAAATACCTGACACCCACAAGTTAAGGGAGGACAAGTTAATTTAGCTCACAGTTTGTAGAGGCTTCAATCCACATTGGCTGGCTCCAAGGCAGGGTGGCATGGCAGAGGGTATTGCACAGAGTAGTTTATGTTGCCCACAAAGTAGCAAAAGCAACAAGGGACTTCGATAGTGTTTTTCTGCCTCTTTTTTAGTGTATCTAGGCTGCTAGGATTAGGGCAGTGCCAATCCAATCAGTGGACTGGTTTAGTAATCACACACCCTTAATCCCAGCATCGCACACTCTAGCTAGATCCAGCCACCTTTGAAAAAGTCCCACCTATGACCACGTGAGGTTTTGGAGGAGCATCTAGACCCAGGCCATAACATTGGTAGTTAAAAAAAAAAAAAAAGAATTTTTGTAATGTGTTTTTTTGTTTGGCAACTTGACTTCAATATTTGATTCTGAAGTTTTTCTGTTGAATTTTTTTTCTATATTTTATTTCAATTTTTTTTAAGTCATAATACTGGGGAATTAAACCAAGGGCCTTGTGCAAACTAGATTAGCATTCTACAACTGAGCTATACCCCCAGGACAGATTTTCTTGAAAATTTTAGATAAGGAATACTATCAGATATATAATGAGTTCTACCCTTGTCTTTGCATATTTGTACATTTATTTCTTTTCTTTTTATTAACTTTAATAGGAGTGGTACTGATAGTTTGCTGTGAACGTCTGCCCATGTACTTTTCCAACCTAAAGATGTTTCCTTCCATTCCTAACTCTGTAATAGTTAGTATCAGGATGGGGTGATATGTCATCTCTATTTTATTTTGTCATCAATTTTAGTAATTCAGTAAATATATATACTTACCTATGTTGCAATTTTGTATGTGCAACGTTTATGTATATGCATACATTTATTTTTGCAATTTTGCATTCTTTGGATAATTCATTTGAGGCTGTGATGCATTGTTTTCTTAAGAAGCTGGCAGAATTTTGATAAGTTTTGTAGAAATTCTCCACAAATTTTCACAAAATAAATATTCTGAATTTCTTTTTCATGTTTGCTTTCTCTTATTTCAATATTAGATTTTGCAAGCATTTGGACATATTTTGGCTTGCCTTCAGTTAATTTGAGAATTTATTTAGTTTGTTTAAATTTCATTTTTATGAAGGTATTAAGTATTTTTATTAGCCTACTTTATATTCAGATTTTTATCATTATTATAAAGTCCATTTGAAAGAGTGATTAATATTCTGTACAACATTTTTATGCCTACTTATTTCAATTTTGCATTTGCTACTCAAACAAACTGAAATTTTACTCTGGGCTACTTTACTATTTTGCACAGTGGTACATTAATGTGCCCTGCTATGGTTATAATTGTTAACATCTTTTTATATACCTGAGTTTAAATAAAAATGGCACAATTTTTGATCTACAAAATTTAAAACTATGTGGATTATACTTTTCATAAATGCAACTATTCATATTGTCTCATTTAATGCCTTTGACCTAGGATTACTAATTACATCTTTTTAATAATGAAATGTGTGCACTTAGAAGACTTTCTTTGGGGTTTATGGAAAGTAAGAGGCTAAGTCTTTGCTCTGAGGGTGGAGAAGTTTGTTGTGCTTCACAGCGGGGCTTCATACTTCACACGCTATTCACTTACCTTCCTGCCTTCATGGTAATGTTGCTTTGCTCTCCAACCGGGGTATCGACAGACCTCTTTCAGGGAAGATGCTCCTTTCTAGGGGGACTATTTCTGAATGCTTTCTCCTGGGAAACAAACATCAGTGTTTGTAGCAACTCTGCCTCAGTCTGGGAGAAGGAGGGCTAATACTGGCAGAGCAGTTGCTGTTCGATTGATAGTCATTTAATTAATTGTATCAATGGAAGTCCTGCCCTTTGAATTTGCTGACTGAGTTTGGAGTTTCTCTGAAACTCTTTTGGAAAGAAAGGCTGTCACTTTTCTTTTTTTAGTCCAACTTTGAGTTGAAGATTTCTCACTGTCGTTTCTGTTGTACATTTTCCACTCCATTATTTCTTAAAGAAATTCTACATTTTTGGTTTGTCCTTGATGACTATATATATAAAATATATACATATATTATATTATATATGTATATGTTATATAATATTTGCATACATATATACATATGTATACATTATGTATATAAAGCTTCAATATATTGGAATTTGAGGAAGATCATTTGTGCTCCATCTACTATCTGGAGATGATCCTGTCACTTTTTTTTTTTTTTTTTTTTTTGCGGCACTGGGGATTGAACTCACAACCTCTTGCCTGTCAGACAGGTGCTTAAGTCATTGAGCCAACTCCCGGTCTTTCCTGTCATGTTCTTTAAAAGACTAGGTTTTGTAAATATAAATGCTCTAAAAATCCAAATGTAAGAAATGGCATAATAATTACACCTCTGTTTAAAAATTAGAATATATCATTGTTTTGGAGTTTTTCATGTGTTACTTCCCAAGACATCTTCCTTTTCTCCAAATGGCAATAACTGTCTTCAATTTTCTTGGTTTTAGTAACAATTTTACTTTACGTGTTTATGTCTCTAAGTACTATATATATTGTTTAGTTGTGTACACTTTTATACTTTTTATAAATAGAATGTCATCTTTGACAGCTAGATTTGTGAGTTTTAACCATTGCTAGACACAATAACAGACATCCACAAACTAAAGGAAGAAAGGTTTAATTTGTCTCCCATTCTAAGGGGGTGCAGTCCATGGTCTTCAGGCTCCAAGGCAGAAGCATCATGACAGAAAGACCATGAGGGAGCAAAGCCGTCTATTTCATTGCAGCCAGGGAGGAGAGCAGGGGATCAGTGCCAGGGAGGAAGGGGTTAGTGACTCCATATAATGCTTAAGGCCATGCCTCCCTATCTGAGAAACACGCCCAATCCCCTGTGTGGCTCCTAAGTCAGTTAATAGACACAGTCAAGCTTAACCATCACAGTAGTTATATTTTTGCTTAACATATTTATTGTTCGTAGGAGTAATGTCCTTTCACAAATGCAGCTCTAGTGCATTTGTTGTTTTTGCCAGTGTAGAGTATTCTGTTAAGTATTCTCATTCTGTTTTTGGTAAACATCTGACTAATGGCTAGATTTTTAAAATGAAAAATGATATGACTAGGATTCACTTTTTCAATGCAAGAGAGGAAGAGTTTTGGTTTATATGGTTAAAATTAGAATACTTGGGTCGTGAGAATAAGCATACCTTAATTTTATTATATAATTAATTTTGCACCTATTACATTACCACAGTCCCATACAATGGTTCTGAAGGCTTCATACCTTCAATGATACTTTCAATTTTTAAAATTTCTGAAAATAGTTTACTTGAAAAGCTTTGTTCTATTGTGCTTTTAATTTGCAGTTCTTGATTACTAATTAGGTTAAGCATATTTTTATATATTTCTGGTATGCCAATTTCTTCAATGAAATGATTTTTTATTTGTACATTTTACTTGTCTTTTAACTTCAATTATAAAAGTTTACTAAAATATGTTTTAGATATCAATTCTCCTTTTATGATATGTAATGATAGCATCTACTAGAAACATATTCTCTCTGATTTTGTTTTTAATATTTTAGCTTCTCCTACATTTGTCTTTTCATATTTGAGTGTTTGATCAAAGTGGAATTAAGTTTTTGAGTATGCTATGAGGTAGTTACACAACTGTATTTTTAAAATATAAATCCCATCACTAGTAGTTCTCCACTGATGAATACTTTCACCCGCTGCATATTAAGTTTACATATATTCGTAAATCTAATGCTTCTCTTCAGTTGTTCCTGCCATCATTTTGCTAATCCTGTATTTAAAAAATTTATAACAAGTATTAATATATAGTAAGTAGATCTTCTCTTTTTGTATACGTTTTAGTATCATTTTGTCTAGTCTTTGAAAAGCCTGTTGATACAAATGATTTCCATATGTTTTTAAAAAAACTGACTTCTAAAAATTAACATTTTATAAATATTATTTCCAATCTGATAATATAGTCAATTTTATTTTTTAAAGGATCTTTTTCAATGTCTTTTAGCAGAGATTTTAAAATTTTCTATGCAGATTATGTACCACTTTTCTTAAATATATTACTGGTCCTCATTAGTTTTATGTTATTTAAATGTATTATTAGAGAAATAATTTTTAACTTTTTGGCAACTAATAAATATAAATACAATTGATTTTTTGTTCATTATCTCATATACAACCATCTTGCTAAACTATATTATTAGTTCTTATAAGTTGTTTATGTATTGTGTCAAGTTTTATCTCTTTATGATTTGTAATGGCAATGTCTTTTCCTTTCTTATCTTGATCCATTTCATCTCATTTTTCTGTCTCATTTTCCTAGCTATGACCTCAAGTAGCATATAAGATAGAATACTAATAGGGAGCATACTTTTCTTGCTTTTAAAGGAAATCTGAGTATAAATTTGTTTTTTTATCGAGTTATATTTTATCAAGTTCAAAGATTCTCTTCTATTCCTGATTTCTGAATTATTCACTTTTAAAATCTTGAATGACCATTTAAGTTTATCATGTTTATCTCAATCTGTTAAGGAAATCATATGATTTTTTTCATTAGATGTATTAATATAAATGCATTAAATTTTTTTTTTACTGGTAAATTAATCTTCACTTTGGAATAATCCCAGTTTGGCCACTAAGTCTCTGAATAGTCATTAGGTTTTTTATAGACCTCTAAAAGAATAACTGGAATTGTTAGTGTTTATTTACCTTAGAATTACCTTGTGACATCAATGTTAATAAAAATAAATGGTCCTAATTGACAATATTTTAGTATATGTGAGCTAGTGGTTATTTTCTTCTGGCTTTTATATGTTATATGCAATTCTGTAATTGTTTTGATGGTGAAATTTTAAGAGACATTTGTAGTCAAGTGATGCTTCATGTCTCATTGCTGCATATTCTCAAGTAAAAGTCAATCAGTTGATTTCTGCAGTGCTTGCCAACTCTGGACAGGGATGCATTGCATTACCATAAAGTTGTTCTTATGACTGGTACAAATGACTTCAGATTCTTTCAATATGCATATATCCACGCAATGTCCTGGCATATTTTTGGTGTTCTTCGATGATATTATACTTTGACAATTATAAGAATGAGAGAATTTTCAAAGAAGGATCGTCTACACCAACAACCTAGTCTATATACATAGTTTCTATTTCTGTCTCAAAATCTTGGAAATATTTGCTCTCTCACGTGCAAAAGAGCAGAAGCCAATATACATCTTTGATGGATTTTCTTATTTAAATTGCTCCATAGTTGATAGGAGAACTATACAGAAGAGTTTTTATTGTATCAGAAACTTGATATGGCATTGGAACTCATTCTTTTGTGTGTGTATGTGTTTTATTTCTTTTAGTGAGTGATTGAGTATTTCTTTATGTCCTGTTTCATAGCCAAGCTTAACATTATCTTTAAAAACATAGATTAAAGTGGTGGTACTATTGACAATAGTTAACCTTCCTTGGAACCAATGTGTGCAAATACACAGAGAAAAAAATGACTGAGATTTTATTATACTTTTGCCTTTTTTTTCTTTTTTGGCCCTTATGTATAAATCTATTTTCAGTGGATGGACTGTCAATAACACAGCAGAAGGCCAAGTTTGTAACTGTTGAAAGCTCTTCAGGTTTTTTTTTTTATTCTTAGTTTCTTTTGTCAGTTCTTTTAGAAGAGTTCAGTACTAGTTTTTAAAAGTTTTAGAAGAGTTCAGTACTAGTTTTTAAAAGCTTTATTTTCATACCAACAATTAGGTCTTTCCAAGTATGGTGCCTATGACAAATTTCATGAACTCAGATTCCAGCTAGTATTTACATTTTAAATTGACACTTGACAAGTGCCTTTAGATGAATTGAAAGATGGAGGTGAGGGAAAATATTGACTATAATTCAACTGTTCTGAAAACAATCTGACTTTAGCAAAGTCACAAAATGATGAGTTCATTCCTATTTTCAATTTGTATCACTAAAACAGCATACCATTTAAGAAACAATTGATACTATTACATTGTCATGGTGAGGGACTGGGGTGTCAGAGAAACACCCATTGCCTTGAAAATCATTTCATCCCCAGCTATTGATAGATTTCGCATTAGTCATCTTTCTGTGTGACCCATAAAGCATTCCATAACGTAAGTGACAGGAGTCACAGTAATTGTGGTCTCACTGTCTGCAATCTATTCACTCTCACTAAAAACACCTATTTGGAAATCCACCTGTCTGACAGGAGGTGGTTCAGGTGGGATAACTCTATTTCTTATAAATAATCCCCACTGATATCTATGGAAGCTTCATCCTGTCTTTCTGATTTGGGATTTTAGGAATTCGGGGTGAGGACAGGAGAAAGACAGTTTTGGTACATTATCAGCTGGATCATTCAGAGTCTTCCTGGTGGTAGGTAGGCATGAATGGGTCTAATAATCTAAAGGAAATGAAATACAAGGGCAATTGTATGGAAAATCAAAGAAGAAACCATTATTTTCCAGATTGCTTATCAAAGAACCAGAAAAAATGTAGTTTTCCATAAAGGTAAGAATTAGCCCCTTTTCCCCAGAAATTAAAAAATATAGCTTATAGTCATATCCAACCTGCAATTATCAAAAAAATTCATAAAACAATGTTCTTTAATTGAAATAACAAACTGTCCAGAAATAACAACAGCTCAAGGCAGTTCAAAGAGCACTCACATGGTGGTCACGGAGAGAAGTTTCTCGGTCAGTCTCTCTCCTGTGCCTATCGTTTTCTCCTCAACTTCTGCATATGGAAAGTGGAAAAAATGTGCAAAATTCCTTTCAGATGTTCCTCCCTCTGAAAAGCTTTCTTTGGTCTCCAGTAGTATTAGTCACCTACTCTTATCTGCTCTCTTGTTACCTTTCACATACCTGATTGTACACACAATTTTACAGCACTGTATTTTGTGTTCATGTGCCTTTCTCCCTAGCTCTATTAAAGTTACAGAGTGAGGATGCCATTTAACATTGGATATGTAGTGCTTAGCAATTTGTTAGCACGAATTACATGTGAGACAAAATGTAACTGAATGGGAGCTTTCTTTAAATGATATTCGAGTCTTCAGTTTAGATTTACATCTTGGTTGATTGCATAAGATAGATGGATGGATATATGGCAATGCAACAAAGGCAGACACTTTTTTGATTTACTCCTGATAATACCAATAGTAGGAATGGCTGATCAACCTATCTAAGTATATTTTGCTTTGGTACTATAAAGTCGCAAAGCAGGTCCTTAATAATATTTGACCAGTAAGCGAATAATCAATACAATCTTATTGGACACTTGCTATATGCTAGACATTGAGTAAATTTATTTATTTATCTCATTTTACTTTTCCTGTCTTGTGAGAGAGGTATTTTTATCTCCATTATAGATATGAGGAAATAGATTCAAATAAAATCTGATGATGGTGGTGACATTTATTTTCCTCACTTTCTCTCTGTGTTCTTCTGTAGTTTGCCAATGATGGCTCTAGTTCTTCACTAATGGCTTTTTAAATTTTGGTCCTCTTTTCGATTGTATGGAAGAGTAAAAAGTGAGTTTCTACAATTAAAAGGTCTTTGATTCAGTAATTGTGTATTATATTTTTATATACATGTTTTTCTACCTATTATATATGTATGTATATTTATATATGTAGTTACTTAAGAGCAAGAATTATATTTCACTCATTTCACTGATAATATCTAACACAGTACTTTGCTTACAAAGTGATTAGAATATTTCACTGGTAATGCTGCATTAAAACAGCAAAAGAACATCATCATAAGGGCCATAAAATAGCACAAGTACCAAAGGCACTGCAAAAAAATGAATTTAGAATTCAGAAACGAAGTGAATGAATCATTGAGGGATGGAATTGCAAGGACAGCTGGATTTGAAATTGTTTGACGATATTTCAAGTTTCCCATTTATGAAAACTCTGGTAGCTCCTGTCTTCTTTTCAGCAGTGATTACAGAACACTTCCTGACAGGAAAAAGGAGCCCTCGCCCATTCCTGGGCATTCGGTGGAGGCAGAGCGGGAAGAACTTCAAAGCAGAATGGAGCCGTGGCCACCCAAAGGGAAGTGGACAGAATAGTGTAAACGATTTTGGGTCGCTAACAATCGGCAGTATAGCAGGAGGAGCTATCAACAATGCCTCCAGCTTCAGAAATTAAAAGTTCTTTTCCCCAATAATAGCTATGGTGGTCATTTCTGGACCAGTATTGTAGACTTTGAAAATGTAGTATTTCTAATGGATACATCCTTCCATAATTTTCATGTAAATTTTCAATAAAATTAGCTTTAATGCTTTTATGTTCATACGTGGTCTAAGTGGCTCAATATGTTTCTACCTCTATGTTTTATTCATCATTTTATTCCCAGTACTTTCACTAGTGTCTAATTCACATTAAGTGCTCAATAAGTGATTAATGCATAAATTTCCATTTAGTGTATGAAAATATTCAGTACTTAAGAAAGAAATTCTCTGTTAAGTTTCAATTGTTTTGTGACTTTAGAACACATTGTAACTGTGCTATAATAAATTTAGTATGATCTGCAACACAAGGCACCAATGAAACTATTTTAAATTGATTGCTGATTATGAGTCTATTTTGAACCTTTTAAAAACATGTAGATTATATGCAGCCACACTCAGACATTTAAAAAATGAATCCCTTGTTTATCCTTATTACTGATTTGTACAATGCACAAATAAGCAAGTTTAAAATAGTCATTTGAAATCCTGGTCTTCGTTTGTTTATAACAATTGAAGCTCTAGCTAAAAACCAAATCATTTTTACATACTATTACATATGGTTCTGCTCGTAGATGTTTTATGATATGACAGAGAAGAGATAACCCAATCTAGGAAATCTATGAGAAAATAATGCAGATTAATATATATTAAATCAGCAAAATAGTTTGAATTGTATGAAAATAATTTGGGGAGAGGATGTTAGATTAGAACAGTCTAAAAAGAAACAATGAATGCTGGGTAAGATTTATATGCTATCCTTAATACTTGAATGCTGTGATTTATAGAAGAATAGTAAAGTTGTCATGAGAATAGTTTTTTTGTTGTTGTTAAATATGAAAAGTATGAAGTGGTTATACTAACAAATGGATGTTTCATAGGCTGAAGTTAAGTGATAGGTAGATTTATATGGTTTTAATTTTAAGCACCATGTAGTGGGGTGCAAGAGAATTCCAGAAGTCTTGATGGCTAATCCTCATTGTTAAAGAGCAAGATTATTATACTGCAACAGATAAGAACTAATTAGAGACAAAGGAACTTAAACAGATTTATAAGCATGGGAAACATTGATACTTAGAAAAATTTTAGATGCCCTCAGTACTTAAAATTATTTTATCTTTGATATAATTCTAAATGCTATTATAAGGAAAGCAAAGTTTAACACAGATGGTGTATATAACATAGAAATATCTTGAAATTTTAAAAATTGACTCATGTTATTGCTTACTGTACAGTTAGTTACCTGAGGCTGCACAGCAAACCAGATAGTTTTAGGTCTGAGGCAATTCACTATCCAGTTGTAAAAGTGTGTAAGGACTATGCCGACCAGTGACTGGAGACACTGCAAGGTAGAGAGAGAAATGTGAGATGAGACTGGTGTTGGCTGTTGAGGGCACACATAGGAGTGGCATAATCTACTTGGAAGAAACTCAGCATAGCTTTCTTCATCTTGCATATAAAATAAATAGTTTAATTTGCTAATAATTTGACAATAGTAGAAAAGCAGACATGTGACATCTTCTTAGTACCTGGCTTGTGAAAATGTTTTATGTGTATTATTTCACTATTCTACCAGGAAGGTAGTAATTTTGATTTGTTGTCATCGCTACTATTTTGCAGATAATAAAATTGAGACTTGAAAAGTTTGCGTAAGTCCGGTGTGGTGGTACAGTCCTGTAATTCCAGCACTCCAGGAGGCTGAGGCAGAAGGATCACAAGTTTAGGCATAGCCTAGGCAGCTTAGGGAGATCATGATTCAAAATTAAAGAAGGAAGTATGTATGGGGGGAGGGGTACACACACAGCTCAGTGCAAAGGTCCTGGGTTCAGTCCCCACTACCACACACACACACACACACACACACACTCACATTCAACTTACACAACATTGGGAAACAGTCTGAGGGACACAGAATTAATTGGGAGCAGTTATAGGAGTCAAACTAAAACCCTGCTTTTAACCAACATAAACACATGTGCAAAACTTCTAAAAGGAAATGCTATGCAGAAGTACAGAGTTTGTATCAACACAAATACTGCTCAAAATTAAAGACACTCAAGTAGTTTTAAAGACTTCAAAGCCACACTTGTTGAACTTATTAAATCAATAATATGCAAGTGTGAAACTTATTTTTATTTTTGCATCTAAGCACAGGGAATGTAAATTTGAAATGAATTGGACAGCAGTAAAGTCACTTGGTGGAACAAAAATCCTTTGCGATAGTAACAATTGAAGGCTTCTTTGGCACAAGAATAATTGTAAAATATTCATGTATGATTGAAGCTGCACTGCTAGAAAGGGAAAAGATTTAAAATTCTTGCAGCAATAAGTTTAATAAAAATAGGCTTATTAATAAAAGCAGACAGATGTTTTTTGTAAGGTAGTCCAGGAACCAGCTGAAGGACACTCTGGAAGGTTAGACATTTCAATGGTAGCTTTCTTATTTGTCCTCCACCAGAAATTTACAGTTTAAACTGGTTAATTTTGCAAATGAGGAAAAACACAAATTACTTGAAAATCATAATTTATATGTCATTCCATTATATAAAATAAAAGTGGCCTACCCTATCATACATATGCTTAGATAGAATGATCTTTTCCTCTGGTAATCTCTTTTGATTAAACAACTGCTTGATGGCATAGAAAAGGATAGCTGAGTGATTTCTTCCTCTCCAAATCTTGTCTGAGTAATAAGTAGTCGGGCAAGAATAACTTGAATATAGAGGTGTCATTATTTCATAACCTCAGAACCCTTTGTCAATTGATCTGCCTTTAAAATATATGTGAAACTTTTAGTTGCTGTAAAGGTGCAGCATACAAATGGCATTGACAGCAGCTGGACCTGAGTATGGGTTGTTATAGGAAACTTCTCATACTGAGTAAGCCAATACCAAAATGGTCATCTTCTGCATCCACTGATCCTTAAATTATAATTTGGCTCATCAAATCCAGTCTTAGCAAAATAACTCAATGTAATTGGATGCCGCACCTGCCTAGAACAATAATTAATAAAGACAAAGGATATTAAAAGACATTATAAAACAAAGAAAAATAAAAATGTAAATGGAATTGATGACTGGTTCAGTTGTACCTCATGCATACAAAATTTATAGAAATAACTAAATGAAGAAACATCCCTCAAGTGTGAAGATATTGCTAGAATTTTAATTTCCTAAATGATGAAAACTCGAGCCTTTGATTTTATGAAGATGATCATCCATTGCTGATATGTCCAAATGAACCACCGTGCATGGTTTATACAACCTAATGCTGAGAAAAATTTACAGGTGTTTGGCAACAAGTGCCAAAACCTCAATTTAAAGTTATAAGTTAAATAAAGTATAGTAAGTAAATAAAAATATAAAAATTTTGCAGGTAACTGCCACTCCTACTTGCTCATGATCCTGAAAATGACATCATAAATGCCTAATGTCTTGACTCCCGGTTAGTGCATATATGTTTGCGATATGGCTCATATTACATGCATACACACAAATATTTATGTATCTCAAGAGGAGACCAGAGCTTTGAAGCACTTGTGCTTGGTTCCATGTTTAATTTGATACTGACATATAAACTTGTAACTGGTGCTCTGTGTTGCTGATGACCTGGCGTTTTCATAATTAAGTGGACAGTGATTTGATGTTTAATTTCAATTCATAATTGTCAGAACAGTTTTCTTCATGGTTTGGAAATAAGTTTGCCTTAAATTAGTAGAACTTATGCACCAGTGTGTCTAGCCAGAATGAGAAAATGTACAGGGACAACTTCAAATGTAAATGTGATATTATTTAAATGGAAGTTGTCCAACATGTAAAATTTTACTTTAAGGAGATATATATGTATGTAAAGATCATGTGGGAAGTTTACATTTTTCTTCAACTCAAGACAAAAGAAGAGTGCTAGTGCTTTGCACTTTCACAAGAAAATTTGGAAGCAAAGTTACTTGCCTAAAGTGAAATAACAAGTAGTATCAGAATCAAGGGTTAAACCATGGCTACCTGATTTAAGGTTCAATATTCTTTCCATCTAACTACAACCAATGCTTAAAATCAATTCAATGTTACACAATTATTCAAAAGCCATGGTTTGTGATATTTGGCCATATATATATATATGTACATATAAATTTGTGCCACACACACACACACACACATATATATATATATATATACATTTGTGCCACACATATATATGTGTGTATACTGTGTATGTATATATTTGTGTATATAAATATTTGTGAATATATATATTCTCTCTATATATTATATATACATATATAAATGCTTGGATTAAATTCCAAAAATCTCAGATTTTTTTAAACAAATGAAAATACTTCTAAACAAGATCATTTATATTATCAATATTTTTATCTCAATGAAGATATTGATGTTATAATACGGTAAATGCTGATGAATGAAAGTCTGAGCACAGTACTCTGATCCAACATAGGTGCAACATTTAGGTGTGTTGAGAGAGGATATCTGCCCCAGGTGACTGACAAAGCCAGAGGACCTCTGAGTATAGTTTCATAGAAAACTCTAGGTTAGAAATTGGGGAGCTTGCAGTAGCTTCATATTTGTGAAGAAAATGTATGAAAATATCAAATATTCTTAGGTGTAAAAATAAGAGGATTGGTAGATGCCATGATTCCTCATTGATCATTTCTGCCTGAAACTACCTTCTGTGACTTGCTGCTTTGCATAATTTTTATTTTAAATTCTTTAGAAAGAGTATACTAACGTTTTGCTGCCATTTTCTCTAGTCTTATAAACTTTTGATTTAATATAGTGTTGCTTCCTAGTTTCAGTGTAGACAAATTCCAGGGTCTTTTCCTTTTTCTTTTTGCTATTTTTTTGAGACAGACTCTCACTATGTAGTTCAGGTTGGTCTTTGCCTATCTATGTAGTCCAGGCTGGCCTTGAACTCATGGAGCTCATCCAGCTTCAGCCCCCCAAGTACTAGAATTACAGGCATGCACACCATGCCCAACCCAATACCCAATGTCTTTCTTGAGTTAAATAAAAACTGTACCATTTTCATCCATAATTGACTGGTTCTATGTGTCATTGCACATGAATAATAGGTAAAGTTGACTTCAGCTCCCTATCATACCATTTTAAGGCTACCCAACTCATTTTTAAATATATTCCAGGTTTCTCAATTGCCAAAATCATAAAAATATGCCACACACCATTTATAAAATTCATGCAATATTCTAATTTACAAAAATTCTTAAGAGATCCATTAATTACTTGAGTAATCAGCTAGGGTGGCTAACATTTTCTTTCTCAAATTTAACTAAGCTGAAATAAAAGTAATACTGTGACATGCAATCAGTGTTCCATGATCTTAATCCACAAATACAGCTTCCCTCGCTTGAAGAGTCAGACACATGCCTTTTTATTATTGATCATAATTGGTTATCTGGGCCTATTAGCCCCTAATCCTAGGCCTGTTCTCTATCGAAACGTGACCTGCTACCTTCTTTACTGAATTTGCAACACCATATATGGCATTGTAGTCTTCTGTCTGACACATTTTCCTGGTCTTGTGTTCTGCCTCATTCTTTTTGTTTCTTGTCTTAGAGGAAGAGATGGCTAGTCTACCCTATGTCTTTCCTCCAGTATTCTCATTATCCCATCATTTTTTCTTTCTTCTGGTTCCTTTTCCTCTGCTGGGATCAAGGAAACCTTCTTTCCTGGTGCTCCCTGGATCAGCTGCCTTCTTTCTTTCTCCTTGCACTGCTAACTTTGTCTACAGAGTCATCTGCACTAAGATCTCCTCATGTGTGCCTCCGTGACTCATTCCTTAATCTTCCCTCACTTCTTTCTCTGAAATTGCTTCTGCTCCTCTATGACTAGCATTAAAGTTTTTTTTTCTGCTTTCAAGTGTGATATGTATTTATTTGTAGAAACCAGAGAAGGAGTAAAACATAAAGCAACACCTTTCATTGCGTTCTCCAAAGATGCATAGTCACAGCTAACATTTCATAACATTTGCTTTTGTTTGTTCACATTGATAAATACTTTTTCAGTCTTTATTTGTAGTAATGTATATACTGACCATGAATAAAGGGGTATATATGGATGTCTTCTTTCTTTTTGCAAAGCTGTTTTTTAAAGGACATTTTCTTTTTTGGTTGTTGCTAAAGCTTGAATACATTCTCAGCTCATTTATATGAAAATGTATTTTAATGACTATTTTATATTTTGTTCTACATAATAAATCTATGACTCCATCTTCAGTTGTGTTTTAATTGTTTTTAAATTGATCAGAATTGTATTATGTGCCATGTAGACTCTTTCCACATCCATAGATTTGACCACTAATAGGTTAAAAATATTGAAATTGCATGCAGAGTTTTCTTGTTATTATGCCTTGTACAGTATAACATAACATCCACTTACATACCATTTACATTTTATTAGGCACAGCAAGTAATCTAGAGATGACTTAAAGTGTATGGTGGGATGTGTATAGATTATATGCAAACACTATGTATATATACTATTTAACATAAAAGACTCAGGCAGCTACAGATTTTGGCTTCTGCAGGCTGTCCTGAAAACTATTCCCTGTTGAAATTGAGAAATATTGTTAAATCATTGATACATTATGTTTTGAAATATATACACATTGTAGAATGAGTTAGTTAATGTGACATCATCTACTCATTAATATTTGTGGTGAGAACACAAATTTTATCCTCTTAGGGATTTTCAAGAATACTACTCTGCACTGTTACTAGCTATCGCTACCAAGTTTCAAAATAAAACTTTTGAATTTCTTTTTGCTATGCAACTAAAATTCTGTGTCTTTTGGCCAACATCTCCCCACTTCTATCCCTGAAGTCACGGTGTTGTAGTCAGGGGTTACAGCAAGAACAACTGCATATAGATACAGAATTTATAATAGTGTTTTATGATGGTCACCCAGAGTTAAACACAAGAAACTGCAGGAAAATCTGTCCCCAACACTAAAGACCCAGAATATTCAGCCAAGGGCCTGGATCCCACAGCAATGTCCTACATAAGTCCAGCTGAAGACCTAGAGCCCATGATAATGCCTCCCACAAATCCAACTGGAAATCTAAGAGCCCATGTTAGGGACTTATGCCAGTCTGTTTTAGGGATCAGTGCTGGGAAGGCCCAAAGATCAGCGGTGGAAGCTAGAAAGTCTATGCCAGCAGAGTGAAGGAGCTGTGCAGTAGACTGAGGGATCTATATTGGAGCCGAGAAGTCACACTCAAAATAAACACCAGGGCTGCCCTGAAAAGTACCCCAGTCATCCTCAGTGACAGTAAGGTCCCGAGCTCCTCTGATGATGAGAACAGTCAAGTACATGCCAGGAAGCCAGCGGGACAACTTCAGGAGATTAAATAGCACACATCTTCTCCTCCAGAGCCAGGAAGCCATGCTCAATGTAAGGAGCAGAGCTCCCCCAAAGTGAACCACAGCCACTGTCAGCAACAATGTCCCGAGCTCCTCCAATGATAATGGCCGAATCCATACTGGGGAAGCCAGCATGACAAGCTCCTCCAGGAGAACAAATGGCTCGAAACAGCAACACTTAGGAGAACCCACAACACCTTACTCTTCTTCTTCTTCACGTCTCTATTTATACCGGCAACTTTCCTCAGGTGGGCCATCTACACTCAGCACAATGTTGATTTAATTCAGCTGGTGTTAAGTTGATCACCAGTTTTTAATCCATAATACCCAGTAACTCTCATAGTATTCTCTGATTTTGTGGGTTCATCTTTTTAGATTTTACATATAAGTGATATCATGCAGTACTTTTCTCTCTGTCTGACTTCACAGACTTAATACACTCTTCTCTAGGCTTATATATATTGTCATAAAATCACACAATATCTGTCTTCTAAAATTTGGAATAGTATTTCCTTATGTCTATTTTTCAAATTTTCATTATTCCTTCCTTCCTTGTGGGACACCTGGGTTGATTTTGTATCTTGGCTATTGAAGATAATGCTACAATGAACAGGAGACTACTAATGCCTCCTCCACAGACTTAATTTCCCATCCTTTGGAAATATACCCAGGTATGGGAGTCATGGATTACATGGTAGTCCAGATTCCATACTGTAATGTTCCTGTTAATTTATATTTTCACCAATAGTGTGCAAAAGTTTGCCTTTTCCTACATTGTCACCAACACTTGGTTTTTTTTTTTTTTTTTTTTTTGCCTTTTTTGAAAATAGCTACTCCAACAGGTGTGAGGTGATGTATCATTTCAGGCTTAGTTAGGATTTATTTGATAGTGAACATTCTTCATCTATTTGTTGGCTATTTGTGTGTTTTACTTTGAGAAATATTTATTCAGTTATTTATTTTCTTATTACTGAGTTCCTTATGTGTTTTGTATATTAACCTTTTTTCAGACACACGGTTTCCAAATATTTCGTGGTATAACATAGGTTTTTTTTCTTTACCCTTGGTTGTCATTTTTTAAATTCTTGTTATTTTTTTGTTTTTTTTTTCCATGTAGAAGTGTTGCTGTTTGCTAATCTTATTAGACTATTGCCACTTCTGTAACCTATACACTTTGGATGATAACTAAATACAAAGAAGCAAACAAAAATCCAAAATATATAAAACATTGCCTAGTCCAGTAGTATGAAAATTCCCTACCCTCCATTTTTTTTTCCTGGAAACTTCACATTTTCAGGTCTTAAGTTTAAGTCTGTAATATATTTTGAGATTGTTTTGTTGTATAGTGGGAGGGAGATGAGGGTCCATTTCCATAATTCTGCATGTGGATTTTTCACTTTTCCAAAACTATTTGCTGGAGACTTTTCTTTTTTAAAAATTTTTAATAGAACAAAACAAAACAAAACAAAACAAACAAAGCAGATCAGAACAGAACAATGCAAGCAACACAGAATTTCAAAACAAGAGAACAGGAAACCAACAGTGGCTACCGTAATGTCTCTTGTTTTCTTCACAATAGTTGTCCATACCTTTACAAAAAATTCAAACAAAACAAAATAGTATAAAACCAATCAAAACAAAAGAATGAAATCATTATGAACCTTCAAAACCAGACAATAGGAGATCAACAATGGCTACCAAAATGTCTCTTGAGACGTTTCTTTCTCATTGTGTGTTCTTGGTGTATTTGTTGAAAATCACCTGCTCTTAAGTGCATGGGTTTACTTTTGAGATTGCTGGTGTATCCTACTCCTTGGTTCATATGTCTGCTCATCTGCCAACATTGTGATGTTCTTATTACTACAACTTTGTATAACTTTGTCATATATTTGGAAGGCACAGTGTGATGTCTCTGGCTTTGTTCTTTTGGCCCAAGATTCCTTTGGCTATTTGAGGTGTAACTTAGGTTCCAGAAGAATTCTAGGATTATTCATTCTTTTTTTGTGCGATGTGCCACTGGATATTGATAGGTACTTCACTGAATCTACACATTGCTTTGAGTAGTATGACATTTGTAAAAATATCAGTTCTTGAGTTTATTCCTAAGAATTATTATAGGTACTGTAAATGAAATGATTTTCCTGATTTCTTTTTGGGTAGTTCATTGTTAGTATGTCGAATGCTCTTGATGTTTGTTGATTTTCCAACCTTCACATTTATGGGATTCTTTTGTTACTTTTGCAAGTTTTGATGGAGTCTTGAGGGTATTCTATGTATAAAACCACGTTATCTGCAAATAGGGACAGTTTTGTTTCACTCTTTCTAATTTTAATGTCTTTTATTTCTTTCTCTTACTTAATTGGTCTACATAGGACTTCCAGTACTGTGTTGAAGAGAATAGCAAGAATCTTGTTCCTGGTTTTAAAGAAAAACTTTCAGCTTTGTACATTGATCATAGTGTAAGTTGTGGAATTGTTTTGTACGCCCTTTCTTGGGTTAAAATTCATTTCTTCTACACCTCATTTGTAGAGTTCTTATTATGAAATGAAGTTGAATTTTTAAAAATGCTTTTCAGGAGACAATGGAATACTATATGCAAGATGCCTAGGAAAAAACTTGCAAACTAAGAATACTGAAGTTAGAAAAGCTATATTTCAGAAATGATGATAGCATTTTCCATTGAAATGATCATAACATTTTTCCTCCTTGTTTTAATGTGACATGTAATATTTATAGATTTGCACATTTTGAGCTATCCTTGAATCTTTGGGATAAATCCTACTTAATCATGATAAATGTAATATGTTCCTGAAGGTGGCTTGCTAGGATCTGGTTGATTACTTTTGCTTCTAAGGGTATCAAGGATAACCTTTTAAAATGAGTTTGGAAGCATTCCTTCTTCCTCAATTTTTGAGTTTGAGGATTGGTATTAGTTTTTTAGATGTGTGTTAGAATTCAGCTCTGAAACCATCGGGTCTTTATTACTGATTTAGTTTTATTACTTATTTGTCCATTCATACGTTCTACTTCTTTATGTTATAGTTTTGGTAAGATATATGCATCCATTGGTGTATTCTATGTTGCCTAATTTATTGCCACATAGTTGTGCTTATAGACTGTTACAGTCCTTTGTATTTCTGCAGTGTAATTGTCTTGTTTTGTTTTTCATTTTTTATTTTATTTATTTGAGTCTTCTTTCCTTTCTCCCTTAACTTGAGCGAGAGTTTGTCATTTTTCTTCATTTTAAAAACACACACACAAGTGTTGATTTAAGTGTTTCTATTTTTCAGTTTCTATTTTATTTCTGCTCTGATCTTTATAATTTCCTTTCTCCTGCTAATTTTGAGGTTCATTTTTTTTTTCTCTAGTTCCTTAAGGTTTTGTTTTAGGTTGTTTATTTGAGAATTTTCTTTTCTGACATAAGCCATTTTTGCTACACAGTTTTCTCTTAGAACTACTTTTGCTGCATCCATGTTTTGATATGTTGCATATACACTTTCATTGGTCTCAGTATCATTTTTAATTTTCCTTTCAATTTTTTCTTTGATTTACTGTTCATTAGCATATTTTAAATTTCATTTATTTGTGAATTTTATGAAATTACTGCTGCAATTTTTCTGAAAATTTGTTTGATACAATTTTAATATTTTTAAGTTAAAACATATTTTGTGGACAATACATGGTCTATCTTGGAGAATGTTCCCCACAAGTTGAGGAGAATGTGTATTCTTTTGCTGGTAGATGGAATATTCTGTATTTTTTGTTTAAATTCATTTGGTTTAATATATAGTCTGATGTTTTGTTATTGACTTTCTGTCTGGATAATGTGATTATTGTGACGAGTAGGTATTGTTACACTGTTATTGTTACAGTCTATCTTTCCCTTTAGAACTCTTAATAATTGCTTTATGTATTTAGGCACTTCAATGTTAGGAGTGGAAAATTTTACAACTGACATATACTCTTGATGAATTGACTCTTATCATTATAAAATCACCTTCTTTGTCCTTTGCTGTTGCTTTTAAAGTTTATGTTTCAATGTCTATTTTATTTGATATTAGTATAGATGGTCCTATACTCTTAATTTCCATTTATATAGTGTATCATTACACTTCTTTTTCAGTCTGTGTATATCTATACAAGTGAAATTAATCTCTTGAAGGCAGCATATAGTTGTCTGTAAGTTTTTTTATCCATTGATTGTTAATTTATTTAACTAGAGAATTTAATCTATTTACAATCAAAATAATTGTAGTTAGGTAAAGACTTATTACAGTCATTTTTTTAATGGTTTGTGATTGTTTTATGAATTCTTTGTTCCTTTTTTCCTCTTGCTATGTTTGTTTATGATTAGGCGATTTCTCCTAGTCATATGCTTTGAATCTGTCTTTTTTTTTTTTTTTTTTTTTTTTTTTTTTTTTTTTTTTTTTTTTTTTTTTTTTTTTTTTTTTTTTTTTTTTTTTTTTTTTTTTTTTTTAGTTTTGGGTAGCTACTAGAAATTTGTACTCTACAGTTATCATGAGGCTACTTAAAAATGTTATGGCTACAATAATCTGTTTTAAACTGGTAACTCCGTTCACATTAAAAATCTTGAAATCTGTACCTTCATTTTATGGTTTGTTGTAAAAATCCATGCAATTTATAGTGTGTAATCTTTACCAAATTAGTGTAACTACTATTAATTTTGATAGTTTCGTCTCTTGAACTTCATAGTAATGGCATAATTGATTATATACCACC
The DNA here is from genome assembly GCA_004363535.1 of Dasyprocta punctata. Taxonomy (NCBI): domain Eukaryota; kingdom Metazoa; phylum Chordata; class Mammalia; order Rodentia; family Dasyproctidae; genus Dasyprocta; species Dasyprocta punctata. Next base: position 108,031 of record RJWM01001743.1, read on the forward strand.
ATTAAAATATTCTGAATTTCCATCATATTCTGAAATGAAAGGATTCTGCTGAGAAAATGCTACAGTTTCCTTACATGCAATTTTCTTTTTTCTCTTGTTCCTTTTTAGGATTTTGTATTTGATTTTAACAGTGCAATTATAATATATCATGGTGAAGGCTTATTTAGATTTAATTTCATTGGTGATTGTGGGCTTTCTTGTGTTTGAACATTTATATTTTATCCATATTTGAAAAGCTTTTAAATATTTTTCTTCTTCCTTCTCTCCCCATCCTGCTTCTCTTTTCTTCTACTTCATCTTTTTGGGGTGGTACTGGAGTAAAAACAAGTCTTCCTACATGCTAAACTCATTTTCTACTGCTGAGCTACTCCCTAGCCCTTGCTATTACTTCTTCTATCCATTTTTTTATACACTCATTTCTTCTTTCTCCTTCTTAAAAAAAAAAAAACTACCACTAAAATATTGCTCTTTTGATGATGTTTCATAATTCTTGTAAATCTTACCCATTCCTTTGTGGTCTTTTTTCTTTCTTAGCTTCTGACTACAGTTTTAGATGAGCTGTTTTTGAATTTGTGTTTTTTCCTCTGCTTGATCATTTCTGGCATTTTTCACTTCATTCATTATATTTTTCAGTTCTGGAATTTTTGTTTATATTTTTACAGTTTTAATCTCTGTTAAATTTCTAATTTTGCTTATTATTATTTCCTGATTTTATTGCATTGTTGCTGTGTATGTTCTCAAAGTTTACTGGACTTTCTCTAATAATTATTTTGAATTATTTGTCAATCAATTTTTGTATCTCCATTTCATTGAGGTCAACTGGGAGATTATTGTGCTGCCTTAGAGGAATTATGTGCTTTTCATGATTTTTGTTTCTGTTTTTGTGTTCATGTGTGTTTTGTTTTTCTCTTTTCTTTTTTTTCTTTTCTTTGCCTCATGTTGAATTCTATACCTTTGAAATAGTTAAAACTTACTGTAGTCTTCAGAAACAGATTGTCTTAGAAATTCTTTATCTATCAGTCCACCCAGAGATTCTAGGAGAACCATCCCCCGGGGTCCATTGGCAGGTTCGTCACTGGAGTCCTCAGGCAGGCTCGCCATCTTCCTGTGCCAGCAGGTTGTAATCCTGGTACCAAGGATCATATTTGTTATGGCTGATGGGTCTTCTTTGATAGATCTGCTGATTGTATGTGGGAGAGGCCCTGGAGTCTGAATCTACAAGCATAATTCCTGAAATCACAAGGCCTGACCTGGAACTTTAGTAATGACATTGAACTTGAGTCTATGGGGTTTGGTAGGCACCAGAAATATACTGTGCCTGAGTCCCCTGAGCCAGACCTGGAGCATGAATAGACAGAACTGGCATAGTACTACTAAAGGCCTAAAACCTGTTGGGGAAAACCTGGATCCTTGGTCTATGGAGGATGTTCTGGCACCTGATTATGCAAAAGCTTCAGTCTCTGGAAGCCAGCCTGACACTGGGATCTACTGGGATAAACCTAGATCTTGGGTTTGCTGGAATAGTCCTAGAACCTGGGTTCACTGGAGCCTGGGGACACAGAAGCCAACCTACAATTTGTGGTTATTCCTGTCCTTGAGAAGCCATGGAGCTTGGTTGGTATATAGTGCTGGCATGATACCTGGAGTCATAGGGCTGGCCTGCAACTTGAGTCTACAGGGTTGGTCCTGAGGCCTAGATCCATCCAAGTCAATCCAGTGCTGGAGTTTATTGAGATGGGCCTGGAACTTTGGTATGATAGAGAATGGGGCTTCTCAGTCCAATCTGACACTATGAAGCCTGGTGTCTGTCTCTGTGCCTATGAGTGTCAATCTAATGCCAAAGAGCAGAAGTACTGACATGACCCTGAGGCAGGCCTGAAACCTGAGAATTTGTGCAAAAAAGCTGGCTCTGGGATAGTCTGGAACTTTGTTCGGACTTGGAGCTTTGATCTGTAGGAATTGGGTTGATTCTGAGTGTCCTGTAGCCTGATTCTGTAGGACCCTGTCGAGAGGTGGGTCTAGGATCTCAGCCCGGTGAGTAAGACTGCATGTATTTCTTGGGTATTTGATCTGGCTTGGCATTAGGCTGCTGGGGTAAACCTTTCAGTAGGGCAGGCCTAGAGACTGAGTTTACTGGACAGGCCTAGAGCCTAGAGGTGTGACTTGGCCATGCGCGTGGATTGACCTGGAGAGTGGGGATGTGGGCTTCTTCCTGGCCCTGGATTAACGGAGGCAGTTCTGGGTTGAAATGCAAGGCAAAATTAGGAGTTTACTTCCTTCTCCTTCCCCTGCACATGTTATCTGTCTTCCTGTTGTACTGCTTGGGGTTGGAGAAGGGGTGATAAACTTAAAATAATTCTGTCCTTCCTAACATCTTTAATGCATACTTCTTTGTTTCTATGCAACATCCAAGTGTTGCAGTTTCTTGCCTGGTTTTTCTGTGGGGAGTGAAGCTAGAAGGCCTATGGAGGACGTTCTGGTGCCTGATTATGCAAGCTCTTCTGTCTCTGGAGGCCAGTCTGACACTGCTATCTTGCTGCCATCTTTCCGCTCCAAGGTCCAGTTTTTAGTTTTTAAGGATTCATCGTGTTTTCTAATATAAACAAGAATGACATTTCTCTCTCTGAGGTTAGCACTGTCTCCCAGTGGTCCAAACCAATGGAATTTTCTAGGGCTCTGGTATTTGGAACAGTTTACTGCATCATCTAAAATGAACTACCTTCTACTTTGATGCTTGCTCTTTTGTTCTGACTCTTCATTTTTCTCCCTGCCCCAACATATAGATGTTCTTCATGCCAGTACGTGGCTGTGTACTTAGTTTACTTATCCAGTAGACTTGCTTCAGGATAATTCACTTTGCCCAAATCTACATTTGCAGTGCTGAAATGTCTCTCAAGTTTTATGCTTCTTTTCTTACTGAATATTTCTACCTAAAACCAATATTTTAAACCAAAGTTTGAGGACCCAAGAATATAAAATTGAACGTAGCATACAAAAATTTATGACATCTTGTAACTTCTAAATTTCTTTCAATGAATTTTCTTAAATCTCTTATCCAATACAAAGTGTCACCTATGAGCTTTTTAATCTTTTGTGCCAACATAACTAAGTCCTTTTTCCCATCCCTTTCTTTCTACTTAATTTCATTAAAATTTATGGTCTACTGTTTCAGTAAAACATACAACTTCTATGATCATCACTTTTACTTTTGTCCAATGTTCTCATTTTTCTGAAAGCAAAAATATTCTAAAATAGAAGATGGTGGTAAAACAAGATCTAATATATACCATATTACAATATAAAAAGCATTTTTAAATCCTTTGGCACTGAGTGCCACACAGAATGCAGGAGGTTTATTTATTTATTTATTTCACAGAAGATTTAGTGCCAGATAATTTTGTCCCTGCTTCTCTAAGAATTTTTTTTCTTGGAAGGTTTTTATTTCTCTGTGATGTTGCTTTCTAATCTTAGAGATAAATACACAGGTGGTACCCAAACCAAAAGAACTTCTGACTTGGTCTGATCTACCTGGAATGTGTTCATCTCCCTGAATCATCATCATGGATTTAAAAAGAAATCTCTCAATAATTGTCTATCATTTGTCCACAGATGCACTCCATTTAGCTCTAAGAAATTATGTACATTTTGCATATCTCTTATTGTGGTAAGAATGGTTCTGTACAAATACATGAAATAAATTATACACAGCATATATGTGTGTTGTGATGCTTCAATGTGAAGTTTTATTTCTATGTATAAGAGAAGAGAACTGAAAGTTCTTATAGGAAAATACTACCCTGTGGAGAAGATCATATGTTTGATTAAGTATTTCATTATATTAAGGACAAACTGTCTTTGGTCATTTGAGTTCTCTTGGATGGATATGTGCTCGAGCACTGCAAAAGCACTTTTTGAATTCCCAGTATTAAATTTAATTTGAGGATCTCTCTGTCTCTCTCTCTGTATGTTTTCTAAAAAAAAAAATGAAAGTCTGGACACTTTCCCACAGTTTCAGCTTGAGAAACATTTTAAAGCACTGGAGTAAGCTAGTATGGAAGGTCATATAATTACCTCCTTTAAAAACAAAATGGCTATTTTACATTCCTGGAATTGTCAATGAAGCTCTTTCATCAGTAGAAGAATGATTCTGAGCTGACTTCTGAGGTCATTTTAGGACTTGTTTTGAGAGTTTTCAATGCTTTAGATCAGTTTGGTTCAGAAACACATTCCTGTTCAGAAAATAATTGGGTCTGGTACAGGTTATATCTAACATTATTATGTAAATATTAATTCTTTCATTACTTCTGAAGAGGCGTTGAGAGATACATGAAATGATAGATGTAAACGTTCTGTTGCCTCTTAGACAAACATTTGAAAGAGAAATAAAAATGTTGATTCTCAGTGTTTTTAAACTTCTTACAGCTGACCTGCTGTAAAGGTTGTGACAATTAGTGAAAATAAGATCTGTATGTTTAATAAATGAAAAACGTGGAAAAAAATGTCAAGCAAGGACATTGTTTCACAGAGGCGGCAGAAGTGGTTCTCATTCATAACAACATTGTCTGCTAACTGCAGTGGTTTACACGAGGGTCTTTTCTCCTTTTCTAACCACAGGATTTTTGCTACTTTCAGTCTTTTCTTGTTGAGTTGTCCCCTCTGCCACTTCTTTCCTCTTACCTTTCCCAGCAAAAGTATTTGTTCTATCCCATGTGTTTTAAGAAAGGAACAGAACAGCAGAGAGGAAAGAACATGACTTTTGAGTCAGACAGATCTGGGTTTGAATCTTGCTTTATCATCATCAGAATTGCTTAGATCAAGTTACATATTCTCGGCTGAAAATAATCTTCACCTCTCAAAGTTGTTACAAAATGAGATGATATTTGGGAAACATTACATCTGCATATGCAGAATGAATTTTCATGAAATGTTAGGCATTATTGCTCTATTTTTAAATACCATGTTAAAAGGCCACTACCCATTTGAATGCAATAATCTTAAGTCTAAGAAGTATACAAATTGACTGTAGAAAAAGCCATAAGTGTAAAATAAAAGCAAAAGTTATTTGGAGGAAATAACCAAAAAATTAAAAAAAGGAAACACTATTATGAGTGGTTTCAATTAATATCTATGCTTTTAAACTAAATAAAGACTAAGAATAGTATAAAATTTTCGGATACAAAATGCAAATATCATTTGTAATGTTCCTCAATTAGAGGTCCCAATGGAGAAATAATAGTTTAGATACTGTTTAAGAATGTAAGTGTAGATCAAAATTGAATAGTTATTTTTGAAAATGCATTAGGTTTCTGGAGTTAGAGGGGCTGAATGACGAGAGAGGGAAGAGCATGGACCTGGAGCTGACTGTGGGTTTGTATTCCTTGTTCACCAGTTGGTAGCTATAATCTGGCTGCTTTGGGCAAAAACATCTTAATGGTTTTCTGGTTCAAGCTTTCATGCATACATTTGGGATAATGGCTCTGTACAGTGTAGTTCATGTTTGTTTGCATGTTTGTGTCATAATTAGCTGAAATTAATGCACAAAGATGATTACAACGGCCATTGACAAAGACTACATGTTTGATATTTATTAGGTGCAGTTGTGATTATCGTTAGGAGTAGAAATAGGTACAGGGACACAGTACTACTTGGAAACAATTCTATTTGGTAATCTTTCCAGAATTACTTTATAGTTAACATTCAATCACAGTTAATATCTTCAAGTACTAGAAAAGCCTACTATTTAAGCTTAAAGAGATCGATATTTTATTTATTCATTAATAAGTTAAATAGAGTTATAGTTTGGAAAGCTTCTCCATAAAATTTGGGTCTACCATCTATTCGTATGTATAAATAAGATGTGCTATTTGGGTTATATCTAATTTTTTTTTGAGCTAAAAGTTTTTAAAATTTTATTTTAAAGAGGGAAAAACAAAACAAAACAAAAAATACAAGAAAAACAAGAAACAAAATAGACAAATAATAACAAAAGCCCCAAAACAATAACAATATAGGCTTTCAAACCAAGGTAGTGGGAACTTAACAAGGGTTTTTATTTTTCATAGTTATCTTTAAGAGTTACTTGGATTACTGATTATAGACATGCAAAATTGATCTAATTCTATAAGTGTTAACTGCTTTGCTCCAAGAACTAATTGAATTAGTAGTGCAATCATCTTAGCTATCTTAAGTGTATATATATGCAAGTTTATATCTTTTTTTCTTTTCCCTTTGGTTATATATAATTTAAAAAGTGATTGTTGTCAAAAAGGAATATATCTATTATGAAAGTATTTGTACATTTATTTTGTTATAAGGTACAGCTGTAATCCATGTCCTTGATACTTAAACACACACTACACATGCATATCATACACATGTGACTTATTGTTGTTATTTACCTATTTATTTATTGAGACAGGGTCTTGCTGTGTACTTCACACTGGCCTCAAACTCACTATGTACCCCAGGTTAGCCTCAAACTCACAGCAAACCTCCTCCCTCAGCCTGTTAGGTGCTGGGATTATAGGCCTGAACTACCTTGCTCAGTTCAACACACAGTTTAATTCTTGCTGGAACTCTGAAAGGTGGAAGACAATTGGAAAAATGGGGAATAAGAAAGATTCTAACTTTAGCCTTACTTAAGTCACATATTGAATAAGTGGAAAATATTTGGACTCTTCATTGTGCCTTTACACTCGCTTGTGGATATCTGCTGTCTTATCTTCACACGGTATATCACTTTTTTTTTAAAAGTTTCATTCTTTTAAATCAAGGTCTGTTAAGAAACATGGTGCATTCAGATGTAGAGGAGCTGAAGATCTGGGGCTTAGAAGGCAAGTCTCTAAAGGCAGAAAGGAAAGGAAACTCGCTCATATGGAACTCAGGGCTCCAGGCATTGACAAAAGCAGATGACCTGAGATGAGAAGCCCAGGAGAAGTCTATCTGTAGACAAACTGGGAAAATATGATCACAGTGACAGTGGAATGGGATTGTAGCTGTGTTAATGAAGCAGGTTCTTGTCAGTTTTGGGTGAACCATGCTGACAGCCAACAGCATGCACCAAAGAGTCAATCATGCTCTCTGGAGGCTATCACAGAAGGGAGGCAGCTAATGAGATTCTGTGCATCACTCTGATGAGGTATGAACACTCCTCGGGAACAGTTGGCCTAGAAATCAAGGCTGGGATTTCAAGGGGGGATCTTATAGTCAAGCCCTTTCTGGTGTAGACAGCTCCAGATGAAATATACCATTTTTCTTATCTAACTCAGTGACAGAGGAACTGTAAATGATGGGGAATTTTGGAATGAGTGTGCACAGACAAATCCTAAAATAGAACAAAGCAGGGGTAGATTAAATCACCCTAGTCTTATATGTAGGAGAACAAATAGTACCTCTTGAGTCAGAGAGACCTAGATTCAAATTTCTGGTCATTTGTTCATTTCCTGTAGTATTGGGCAAGTTACTTACATTTTGTGGACTTTAATTTCTTCATCCCTAAAATGAGACTTAGAATATTTAATGACAAATATGATTTATGCAAACTTTGGTGAAACAACATGTATTAAATAAATATTGGTTGTATTCCATTCCTTTTATTTAGAGATAAGTATTGACATACTGTACATTATACCATTTTACTGATTATATTTTTTTCACATTCTTGCTTCTTTCCTAAAGTTTTTGATACATTGATTAATTCAGCAATCAGTTATTGATATTTAAATGTGCCAGGAATTGGAGTTATAGAAAGAGAACATGTCCGTGCTTCTAGGCAGATAGCTGCGGATGCAATGGGCGGCTTCTGCGGAATGATCTGAGTACAGACAGCACACTTGGAGAGGGTGTAGGACTACTGAAATGATGTTAACACCTGCGCCTCACTTTAGAGTACGGATCAGGGTTACCTAGGTAAAGAAGAGTGAAAATAATGACACATTTCCTGAAAAGGGTGACAAAGATATGGGGACTTGTGAAGATAAACATGGCTCTCACTTAGCTATTTTAAGCCATTTACAATATTTTCAGTATTACAATCTTTAGAGTAATGAATTTAACTCTTATTCAAGGACAAACATTGTCATCTAGTCTTCTTTTAGGTCAATTGTTGCTTCTCAGTATTGGTTTCTACTACATTTAACTCAACTTTTCTGTATTTCTTGGGTTTGTAAACTAACAAAGCTCTAGGAATAGACCATAGAGTTAAGGGTGCAGTCTTAGATGCTTTTCTAAACAATTTAACCATGGTCAGTGTCTCAAATGTGACAGTTAAAAATATGTGTTAAATTTAATCAGGTATTAATATTTCAAAGCAGTTTCTTCTATAGGTTATATGCAGCTTTGAAAGGAAGTACAAATTGAATAACCTAAAAGGATATACAACTCCCTGTTTCTTAGAGGAATCTTACTGTAAGCATCTATTTTGTGCAATAATAGAATTAGTCTTGAAAGAATGTTTCAATTTTGTTCCAAGTATAGAATTCTGGAGCTCTGTATCTAACTTGGCTTGTGGGAGCTAAACTTGTGTGAGAATAGTGATCTGAAGCTTTTTGTGTCACATTTTACTCGAGAATTCCAAACTGGGTGGCATCTCTGGATATGTGAGTTTATTTTAGCTTGGAAAAAAAGACAGTTCAAAATAACTTTTGGACAAAACTGTTTCTTTTGTTTGTATACCACTGAATATTTCTTTAAAATATCACTTTGCCTAGGAAAGTCTATGTCTAGGAAAATGCATTTTGTATAAGGAACTTTTAATTTATAGATTTTTATTGCTAGTAAAGAAAAGAAATGATGGTTGATGACTTAAGATTTTAAGAAGTACCTATGTATATGAAGGTTGGCTGCCTCAATGTAGTTCTTAGTGCTTGTTATATAATAGTTGCTGAAGCAGGTAAAAGAATAGCCATTTAAAGGTAGCTGATAGTCATGATACAGGACTTAATGGCCAAAGCAAAAACATACTGAGTGGCACCTGCAGTTTTGTTCTGTCATTTAAAAATCTCATTATTTTTCAAAAAGTAGAAAAAGTCAACCAAAATCAATAAAGGGGAAATGTTTCTTAACCAAACATAGACAAATATATTCTAAAGTGATTGGACCAATACGGAAATGTTAAGTCTGGTACAAATTTATGTTGTTTTGTGAATCTTGAGTCTTTGTTTTATACATTGCAAAAGCCTCATTTAACCTGGAGGCTTTAAGAGTGTGGTATAAGTTCAAAGTGGCCATTTGTGATGGCTACACTGGCTATACCAGTTGTTGTAGTCAGGGGTTACATGGAGAACAACTACATACAGGACACAGGATTTGTAATACTGTTTTTATAATAATCACCCAAAGTTAAACACAAGACCGTGCAGGAGAATCTGTCCACAACACTAAGACCCAGGATAGCCGAGGGCCTGGATCCCACAGCAATGTCATGCAAGAGTCCCACTAGAGACCCAAATGCATGACAATGCCTCCCACAGTACCAACTGGGAATCTAAGAGCCCCCAATAAGGGCTCACACCAGTTTATTTACGGTTCTGTGCTGGGAAGGCCACAGGTCTGTGTTGGAACTAGAAAGTCTATGCCAGCAGGGTGAAGGAGCTGTGCAGTGGGTTGAGGGTTCTACGTAGGAGCTGAGAAGTCACGCTCAAAAGAAGAAGCAGGGCTGCCCTGAAGAGCACCACAGCCATCCCCAACGGCGAAGAGGTCCCGCGCTCCTCCGACGATGGAGAACAGTTGAGCACAGGTCAGGAAGCCCAGCGTGACCAGCTTCTCCAGCACACAGCCTCCCCTCCGGAGCCAGGAAGCGATGCACAATGTGAGGAGCAGAGCTCCCGCAACATGAACCACAGCCACTCTCACCGATGAGGTCCCGAGCTCCTCCGACGATAATGGCCGAGTCCATATTGGAGAAGCCAGCGTGACAAGGACCTCCAGGAGAACCAGCGGCTCCAACAGCAACTCTTGGAAGAACCCACAACGCCCGGCTCTTCTTCCCCCACGTCCCTATTTATGCTGGCAACTTTCTTCAGGTGGAGCATCTTTAACTCAACACCAGCTGAAGCTGGTGCTAAGTTGACCACCAGTTTGTAATCCATAACACCAGTCTTGTCTGATATATCAGTGTTGTCTTGCCAGCAAAGAACAAAGTTTGTTTCTAGGTGTATTTTATCTCTTTCTAATCTGGTTCGAGACATAAGGAAACTGGGAAAACAATTATAAAGAACAATTTAGGTTGACAATGACAAACTGAGAAATAAAACTCAAACTAAAACTTTGCTAACGCTTTAATATTTGTATTAGAACTCTCAATTCTTTAGAGAGCAAACATGATTGACTAGGTTCCATTTAAGTTTGAAGTTATCAAAAAGTGAATACAGAAACTGCTTAGCTCTTAAAGAAAAGGTAGTTAGAAGTGCATTTAAGAAATCATGGACCAAAGAGAAAGTGTTAGTTTGTTAATTGGAACTGTAGGCAGCCATTAAAAAATTATTTGCTATGACATTTACAGATTCCAGAAATAAACACGAATTTCCCCAGAGAGGAAAAGAACTATGATGGAACCAAATTAGATGATCAAGGAATTAGAATGTCAAGTCTGAAAAATCTCCAGACCACACGGGACCCATCCCATAATCATGAAATGGAGAAAGAAGAGATCAACCCTTTCCCTCATCATTCATTTCCAAACAAACAGGGCTCTGTGCTGAAAGATAATTCTAACATGCTCTATTTAGAACAATACAAGAAAAGTGACATAGAAATAAGATAATATCCATTAATAGAAAACCATACTTTTTTTTTTTCCAGGCTGCAAGTTCCTTAAGGTTTATTTTCAACCTGTAGAATGAATTGATAAAATCCATCTTATTGTCATCAGGTTATATAGTACTCTCAAATAGTTGCCCAAAATTTTATGTTTTATTAAGATAGACAATATTAAATTTAAAAAAAATCTTCCTTAGTGTCAGAGAAATGTAACTATCTAAGACTTATATGTGATTAACGAAAAATGCGGACTAATTGGAGATGTGTAAAGGCGTGAGGAGAGAGGGGATGCTGCTGAGACAGTCTGTTGAATGGAGGAAGGATGCATCTTTGTTTCAAGTACTCTCCAAAGCAGTGACTTCCTAAACTTCTTGTCTGTGTTATTAATAGTCCAAGGGCTGCTGATTCACCAAGTTATTGGTACAGAAGAAGGTTATGTCGGCACTTAGTTCAGAAGTGCCACAAACCCATCACTGAGCTCTTGATGTAATTGCCAATGCAAAGTTTCAAATCTCTTCCCTGAGAAAAGAAATTTTTTCCTGTTCTGCTTAAGAACCTAGGTCGTTTTGCTCAATTGCAGAGTATCTCTGGGAGTCTGAGATTTTCTCCTCCCTAGGCTCTTGGAATCTCCAGTGTGGGTTTTCTTCAGACATCCTCTGATTGTTGTTCACTGTAGGATACACTGGAGCTACTTGTACTAATCAACAACACTATACTAGAGACTAGGAGATCATAGCCTCCAGCAAATAAAACAAATGTTGTGTCTAATAGATTATTTCCTCAATTGCCTCAAGATTAAAGATCAGGCAATACACATGAATGCTTAGTAAAAAATTAAAACTTACCCCAAACCAAAATATGTGTCTAATGGAAGTAGGAAGATGGTGTGAATATTGCTAAAAATGTGAAATACTTTTGTCAAGACCCTTAGTAGTGGCTGAGGAAAATTGCAGCATTATCATGCACTAATCAAAAGAGGAAATCCAGATAATACAAGGGATCACTGTAAGCGTTATTGATATGAAGTTAGCACCTGGAGCTGCCTGTACTAATGAGGTAGCTTAAATTGAAAATACCTGCTATCAGCATCTTTTATAAGTAGAGAAGTGCTAAAACAGCTCCCACACAAGCCATCAGGGATATTTCTATTAACAGAACACTAGTGCTGGGAAAGGATCATTGTGATCTGAAGATAACAGAAACCTTAATACTTCAACTAGGACAGGTTTCACAGAGTGTCGAGTTCCACTCTTATTTCACAGGCAAGCAAACAGGTTTAGAAATGTAAAGTGACTTACTCAGAGTTACATAACTGGTGCTAATGTCTAGTACAGTGCTCGTTTACCATCGCTTCGTGTAGCTGCCTTTTCTCTTTTTCTATTGGTTAGATAAATACATATTTATAGGAGAGTTAAGTTACCTGTCCAAGTCATCTAGTTTCAGAACTATAATAATAACAATACTAGTAATAATAATGATAATGAAACCTTCTATTTCTAGATTTGAGGTCTTTTTAAATACATCATACTAGCTTTCCTATATAAACAATTATTTTCTTATCAAGGTAGTGCATGATGCAGCAATGCCAAATTTTAACTGGCATTATGCTTCCTTCTATTGAAGTTAAGTATTATTTTAAAACAATCCTCCAGGCAAGCAATGTGCCAGGGGTCGAAAGGGGATTATAAATAAAAAGGAAATATATGTGAATGGCATGTACTTTAACATATAATTTAATAGAACTACCCAGAGGTGAGAAGGTTCATTGCAAGGGGTGGCACCACTCCCTTGACCTGTGTGGCATTGTAGACCATGTGTTTCCATGACTAGACAGTAAAGTCATGGGACTTTTGAGAGGGACACATGCATTTAGAGGACAATTATAATTCTCTAGTGTTAGCTGTCTTATCTATCAATTTTAATTTTGTAAGATGAGTGGGAAAATGCAATCCTGGTTGTCAGTCAGAGGGATATTTATATTAACAGAATGTTAGTGCTGGGAAAGGATTATCATTAAGATTTTGAGATTATTACTATAAGGATGGCTCTTTCTTTGAGAAACAATGGCATCATGTCAGGCTAGGTCCTGAATGGTTTGGAGACATTGGTTTGCTTAGCTCACTCACTGCATTTTTGCTCAGTCTCCCCATAGGACCTTGTTCAGCTCATATGCCCTTTACTTGGTGAAGTGATTGATAAAAACTTTGTTTCCTTTTCAAAAATCTGAAAGTTGAGATCCAAAATCAGAAGGGACCCTGGAGCAGTTATCAAGAGCCAGAGGAGAAAGATAGGAGGAAAGAAACTGTGGGAAGAAGAGAAGTGGTGAGTGAGCAGGCCTGGGGTCAGGTCTGAATGAATGTATGCTGGGAGCAGGAGTAATTAATTGATTATCCTCAGCAACACCATTGGCTGTGTTTGCCCCATTGAAAAGGCCTGCCAAGGCCAGAACAGGCAGTAAGGATGAAGTATAGCTGCTCACAGTTCTGGTCAGAGTCCAAAGTTTAAAGTAAATACAAGGACAGGAAATACATCTCTTGGGGTACACCGTATGGGTCTACTAGTGAGGCTAGTGAAAGAGCACAATAGGAGTGGGCTGGCAGGGAATTCAGACTCTGCAACAATTACCTGTCCTCACAAGCAGTGATTCCTAAGCATAACTTTGCATCAGAAGCATTCGGAATCAGATTTCCAGAATAATGATAAGAAGTACATTCTGACTTTGGGGTTATACGGTGGAGGTAGTAGTCTATGTTTTTTGAAAAGCACTCTATAGTATTCTGATGCATATCTGATTTTAGATGACATGTCTCTGGAAATGCTTTGTAAGATGAATGTGTTGATTAAATGGTTATGTTTCAGTTTTTAGTAAAATCTCCAGAATGCTAATAACTTTTCCTTCATCAAATTTCTGTGATTTGTGTATGGGTTGCACAAAATAAGAGCCAAGAGTTTACTCTCTTACCAATAAGAAAAAAAATCATTTGAAATAGGCTTCAATACAAGCACCATACAGATCCAAAGTTGAAATACGATTTCACTTTCCCAATGTTTAATGGAAAGGAGTCCCCTCTGTCCGGGTTCTGGGCATGATAGAAGAGAAGTATTGGCCATCACTCAGAAGAAATCATTGTAGTATTTTATAAAGGATGAGCGATGCTTCTTCTCAAATATAGTACATAATATGCCATACATTGTTAAACGTTTTGTAGCTCATTAAAAGTAACACTGAATATTTTCATGTACCAGGGAAGATCCATGTATCACAAGGCAGTCATTTGAACAAAAGAAGTCCACTTGATTTCAACTCAAACCTGCATTCTAGTTCTCATTCCTCTACTGACTGGCTGGGTGAGCTGTACTCTGCTCCTTATTGCCCCAGAAGACAGGGGCTGAATCTCTATAGCTCTCTGAGACCTAAGAGTCAATGATGCTTGCCAAATGGGTTCTAATTCATAGAAAAGAACAGGCAGACGATGGCAATCCTATAGTAGTTGGCAGAAAATGCTTCAGTACAAATGAAACTATTATTTCTGGGTTGGCCGTTTATAGCCTTTAGGTCAATCACCACCCCTGCATAATTGGAATTGAACCCAAGCCCTCACACATGTTAGGAAAGCACTCTACTACTGAAGTACATCCCCATCTTTAAGTAAATCTATTTAATATTAAAAAAAACCCTATCAATCTTTTGTTCTACCCCTTTCTTCTACCTTTTCCCTCTGACTGCCTTAGCTTGTTATTCATTCATGCCTTCATCTATTCATTTAGTGAATAGTTATTGACACATATTATGTTCAAAACATTCTACTCAATATGAAAATCTACTCCCAGGAAATTTACAGATCAATATCCACAATGAGGAATATACAGTGACCAAGAAGCTCAAAACAATATATTATGAAATGAGTACCAGATAAATTCAGACTTGAGAGCTAATCTCTGATGTGATTCAGATTGGTAGAGATGGTATCTGAGTCACATCTTAATGTTCAGGTAGGATTTGGAAATAGAAATCTGATGTAACTTTAAATGAAACTTGAAATGAAATAACTGTAACATGTTTAGGAACCAGTGAATAATTTAGTCTGAGGTTCAGGCCAGGTGAGAAGATCCTAGGGAGATGAGCTGGAAAGAAGGATTTGCCGAATGATCATGGTGAAGTGCCTCTGGTGAAGCTTGGGGTTTGATGTTTTAGGAAGCGGCTGTCTGAAGATCAGGCCGTTTCTGGGCTTGTTAATTTCTTATTTCTGCCAGTGAGACACCTTTGCCATGAGCTGTGCACATGTGTTCTCACACTAGGGCTTATTTGGGGAGACATTTGACTGGTATGGTGTGCTTGAAACTTTTCCTTTGATATGTGATATTGATGTTAAAGGTTAGCTGCCATCCTTCTACTGTTTTGACTGTTTTCTCTCAGGCTACGCTCTGATTTTATTAATTCTTACTCTCTTCCCTTCAGTATGCTTCGGGATGCTGGGTATGTTGGAAGGAGACAATGTTGCTTGAAGTAAAAGAAAAAAGGCAAGCCTCCCGATACTGAGCACCAGAAATTTTAGATGTCCAGAGTCTCATTATTTTCGTCAACCTTAAGAAGTTATATTTTTAAAAAAGGAAACTGTATAGAAAAATACACAAGGGACTGTATGGGAAAGTGCGCAACTCGATGGATTATTACAAAGTTAACCTACTGGCTATCTAAAGAGGAGGTGGGGTCTCAGGAGAGTTGTTTCCAGACTCCTGGTGTCCCCCAAAGTAGAACTGAGCAGGTCACTCAGAAGTGAGAAGCAAGAGTAATATTTATTAAAAGGTAGTAACAGAGTAAGTGGAAGAAGCAGAGGTCCACTCCATGGGGTGGAAGTGGGCTAACACGAGAGCCTGAGAAGTGGCCCTGATAGGGGCAGACTCTGGCTCTGTTAAGGTCCTGGGGTTGCAGGAGGACCTGGAGCTAAGGATTTTCAGGATTCACGGCTCAGCGGGGTACCAGACTCAGCTGCTCAGGAAGGTGAGTTTTTGACCACATAAAGCTTTTGGAGGAAGAATTATGGCCTTTAAACCCAGTGCAGTGGGATGGGGTGTGTGTCCAAACCACAATGCAAAAATGAGGTTGAACAAAGACCAGGGTCTGTGCTTTTGGGTTTGCAGATACCTGAGGCACATGGCAGGACAGGGTGACCTTTATTTATGGGATTTTTGGTATTTTAACTTAGTCAACCTTGCACTGTCTGTTTTCTTAGTTTCTGTCCCATGACTTTCTGATATTTTCTTGTCCTATCTCCTACCACATATTCATGAAGCTACTACCTATATGATAAAATAGAACACTCCCAATGTATCAGAAAACGCACTCGGGCCCTTCTCAAACATCAGACCCTGCTCTCTCCCAGGGTGACTTCTGCCACCATACGTTAGTGCTGTTACTTTGGAATTTTGTATCAAAGCTTCATGGTAGCCCTTTCATTTACAGAATGGTAGCTGCTCCAAGAGACTGTGGGTTTGCGGAGGCATCACCTTAAACAATAAACCAGACCTAATCAGAATTATGTGCTAATACTGACTTTTGCGCTAGTGAGAAAAAAAATCTCTCATGATTTCCTTAGCCTCCAAATTCCCTGTTCTATTTATCAGATTCCTCCAGTAACCATTCTGCTTATCTCTTTTAAGTGTTTTGATTTGGCTCTAATGAGGGTAAGTCCTCCCTATGATGTATTTTCTATATAGTTTATTTTCCAACACAAATAATACATGGATTTCATTTTGAGGGCAGACGTCCTGGAGTGAGTTAAAAGACTGAATTCACTCTGTCGCAATGCCGAACTGTTGCAGGTAAACCTGGGGTTGGTTTTGGCAGCGTTGGAAGTTGGGGAACTTTATTCTGGATCCTCAGCCTTTTCTTCTTGCACCTTCTTTTTCTTCCTGGTGGTCTTGACCTCTGTCTCATGGGCAGCTTTTGCCTGCTTCTTTCCAAACCCTCTCTTAGGTGATGAGCCTTTGGACTCATTTGCACAAGTGTTTAATGAACTGATAACTGAAAGTGAGCATTTATCAAGTTGATATACTTTTTATTTTTTGAGTTGTAAGGGATGAATCTAAGGTCTTCACACTGAACTACATCCCCAGCCTTAGAAACAACAACAAAAAAATTATTTTGGGGCCTGATCGTTTTAAGTTGCCCAAGCAAGGCTTGAACTTGCAGTCCTCCTGCTTCAGGCTCTCAGAGTGCTGGGATTATAGGCGTGTACCTCCAGGGCTAGTTTATTTGCTTTTAATAGCATATAATTCTCTAAGCCAAATGAATTATTTTCTAATTGGGTATATTTGAGATAGATATTACTGGCTCATTAAAATAAATCATTTGTATTTTATCCCCCCCATTTTAATCAAAATGAGCCATTTTTAGTTTAAGTATTTGATTAGGTTTTTCTAAAGCACTTCGTTAGATATGACTATAAATTTAGCAAATGTGCTTGATATTTTATATTACAAGCTCCTTGCTTCTAGTTTGCATTTAGAATATGTTATGCTCCTCCAGTGTTTGATGCTTTCTCCTAACATCTAATAAGAATTCTGTATTGCTGTCAAAATTCAGAAAGCACAGTTATCATTTCACCGTGGTAGTTCAGGAAAATTCAAATTAGATTTGTAACTCCTCAAAACCACAGTCTGTTTAGGCATAAGCAAATTACATGCAAATAATGTAGAAAATATCAGGTGTATTTGTTCCACTAGGGTATGACCTTTGGGAAAATAATGGAGTGTCTGCCTACTGTAGGAAGAGTGAAGAGGTCTGGCTGAAAAACTATAGCTTCTTTATATAGTTGGTAATATCAGAATTACATTCTTGCTCTGATGCATAAAGGGGACCAAAAAGAAAAAAAGGCTAGCCTCACAAACATGCTAAAGATAAAGAGATAGGAGGTATTTTTATCATATCTTTTAGTACTAATCTTGTTAAACTGAAGAAGACATTATGCTATAAAATGGTATGTACAGAATAGTCACTGCCATTCAAATCTAGGCTCCTTCACATCGACTCAGTTTTACATAGAGCTGGAACTGTGGTCATCAGTGTCAGAGAGTATTTGAGGCCAAGAATGCTGCATTTCACCTGGATTTACACATTATGGTGAACACATTATGCTAATTCGGCTGTCTATAAGAAGTTGTTTTAAAGAACAGGCAGTCATGAAGTTGCACTATCTGGCAAGAGACACTTTTCAAGGATGCCAAGCAAGCTGTTGTCAGTGTGATGTGATTTGGGCAGTGTTGTGCAGAGATCTCAGTCTCAAAACAAGTCATCCTTTGCCCAAACTCTGTTCCGTGTAAGTGTTAGCCATTACCTGCTGTCCTCTATGGAGAAGCCGCAGCGTGAGCTTTGCCAGGGCACAGGTTCTCAGGATGTCCCCACATAAACTACAGTGAGATGGCCATGAGGGACACAGTATTGCGATAATAAGCACAGGTTTGGATTTTATTTTATTTTTTAATGCATTTTATTATGACATGTTAGTAATACGTAACGATCACTTGCATCCTAGGGAGTTGGAGCATGTACATAGCACAGATTGATTCTTTTTTACCCCTTCACCTCCTTCCATCTCCTGGTCCCCTTCCCTCTTCCAAAAGATCTATCTCTCTGCCTCCTATTAGCTTTTATTTTTCCCTTTAATTTATTTATATTTTGGGTTACTCCTATAAGAGACATCATGTGATATTTAAGCTTGCGTGTCTGATTTCTTTCACTTAACATTAGGGTCTCAAGGCGCATCCATTTTCCTACAAATGACTCATTTGTCCTTCTTTATGCCAGAGTAGTGCTCCATAGGTTTGGATTTTACACTTGGTAATAGCTGAGTGAACTAATGAAGGTGAGTCAGGCATTTGTGAAGCTAATTTTCCTGAACTACCACAGTGAAAGGATAACCATGCTTTTTGAATGCTGACAGCAGTACAGAATTTTTCATAGCTACCAGGATAATAATGAGCATGTGGGTTCCAAGAAAGAGGAGCGCTGAAATGGGAATAAAGGGAATCTATGTCAAAACTTTTAATATCAAGTAAGATAAATTTAGGCCTTTTCTCTCTCATTTTTCCCATTTGATATTTAACTTTGTGAAAAGTCAATATGCAGAGTTTCACCTGGGAGAAATATTTTATTGAAACTTTATTTTAGCTTGATTTTCCAACAGAAGAAATATGTTATTTTTTTCTATCAAAATCATATTCCTGAAAGAAGAAAGAAACTATTTTAAATACTAGCAATGTCACCACACTGATCATCCATTTCCACATTTGGAGATGAGTAATAAATAATAACCTTGACGAAGCTTCTGACTGGCTCTATGTTTACATCTTTATATGAGTCAATTGAGTGCTGGTATATGGTAAATGTTCAGTATTAACCAATATCATTATTGTTCACACAGCTATCGTTCCATGTATTGGGTATACTATGTACCCCCAAGTCCTCATACTTTTGATGTGGCTGAGTTATTGGTTTGTTGTCTGGCAATGTGAGTGCTGTGCCCACCCAGGGGTGGAGCCGACATACAATGCAAGGGAAGGCGGGTCTTCTGCTTCTGCTCTCTCTCTCTCTCTTGCCAGTGCACCTTGTGGCTTGCAGCCACCATGAACTGTAGCTCCGCCACCCCATGCTGACTTGGAGCCAACTAATGGACTGAAGTTCCCGAGAAGCTGTAAGAATAAACCTTTCCTTCCTTAATTTTGGGCATCAGGTATTTTGTCTCAGCAACGTGCAAAAAGTAACCAAGACATTCCACCAACGCATTCTGAAAATTATTTCATTTGACAATAAATCTTTAAGGTCAGACTTAATACAAATAATATTTCAGTTTTCTGCCTATTTGAAGTTAGGACCATTGGTTTGTCTTATGTTTTCTTTCTTCCAAATGGCACAGATGTATGAATAGTTAATATAATGTAATATAATTTAAGAGAATCTTAGTCTAATTTTTTGTATCAAGACATGGAAAGATTCTCTGTTTCAAAACTGATGCAGTTCTTTGTCAATTTGCATGTAATGAAATGTACACAAGAACTGCTTCTCTGTGGCTTTTTAGGCAGGAGACTTTGCTTACTGTGGTA
The DNA here is from genome assembly GCA_004363535.1 of Dasyprocta punctata. Classification (NCBI taxonomy): domain Eukaryota; kingdom Metazoa; phylum Chordata; class Mammalia; order Rodentia; family Dasyproctidae; genus Dasyprocta; species Dasyprocta punctata. Next base: position 127,891 of record RJWM01001743.1, read on the forward strand.
GGGCTCTCTACATGAGAATATCTTCAATATGCAGAGCAGAATGAGCTGATGCTCTGGGATCTGATGTTCTCAGTGTAGGTAGGAGAAATGGGAAAAAAATTATGAATACTTATGTAAGTCACATAACTCATTTATTACACATTGTAAAATTCCTTTGACTATCTGATGATTAAATCAAAATTTAAATACATTTGTTGTTTCCTACTATGTAATACATTAAGGTGTGAATCTTGATTAATCTGGTTCTTCCTTTTTCAATTAATACAGTATTTTAGATTGCTGCTTCTGCCCTTATTTTGTATCTTGCAATCCTTTTATTTTTATTTATTTATTTATTTTGCCTTTTTGAGACAGAGTCTTACTATGCTGTTCAGACTGGCCTTGAGCTCACTTTGTAGCCCAGGCTGGTCTTGAACTAGCAGCCATCCTCCTGCCTCAGCCTCCAGAATGCTGGAATTGCAGGCATGACCCACCATGCCCAGCTTGCAATCCTTTTAGACGATGTTAATCTAGAGATTTCTCAAATCCAAAGTTTGGCAAAGGCACTAGGAAGTATAACTGAGAAAGTTAAAGTTCCCAGGGTGCTGATCTGTGACATGATAAAAAAAAAGTGACAGGAATTAAGTGATATTTGAGATTAAGATGTTGTATTTAAATCAAATAAAGATGGATTTATTTTACTCTGAGTTTTAAGCCTTTGGCCCTCATCGGGAGACACTCATGATAGACAGAGGAATCAATCATAGATCCTATTCTTCTCCAGCTTTTCTTCTGAAAGTTTCATTGAGAAATCTACTTAAAAATTGCAGATAGATATTCCTTATTATGTCAAAGGTAGCAATCTAGGTTTCCATTTATCGTAAAGTAATTGATAAATGTTGTCACATGGGATTATGGCTTTTGGACATTTCCTAAAGATACTTTATATCATCATTTTAAAACTGATACCTGTTAAATTTCTAGGTACTTTTTGTTTTCATGACCTTTATTTTTATCTTTTCTAGGGCTTTCCATAAATAGTACAGTACCTAATTCATCATACAGTTGTGTTTGTTGCCTGACTGCATATTCATATATCAGTGAAATTTTTAAAACAGCTTGTTTTGGAGGTTGGCGGTGAAGCTCAGGGGTAGGGCATTTGACTATAATGTGTGAGGCCCATGCTTTGCTATCTAGCACTTCAAACACGGACAGATGTGCATGGAAGGCAGAGAATATTTTTCCCCTCATTGTATAATGTAGAAAGCAGTTAATAGAGCGACTATCTTGCTACTTGATTTAGGAGGAGAGCCTATAGTTTTCAGAGTTGGGAGCACTCAGACTTTGACTACAGCCTTGTTTTATCAGGTATGAGCTGGAAAAGTAAAGTGATTTCTCTGAGTCTAAAGTTTTCCACAAGGCAAGTGGGTGTACTTTTACCTCTCTTCTACATTCTGTATCATGAAGTGAAAAACAAACAAACAAACAAAAAAACAAACAAACAAGCAAACAAAAAAAAATTTTATCAACCAGTTCCTGGCAGGAAATATGGGACACATGTAAATAGGAAGCTGCGGAGAGACACCAGTTTACCAAAGTATAGAAAAGGTTAAGAGAAACCTGCAAGACCTTAGGAAGCCTCTTGGAACTAGCAACAGTGGAGAATCAATGCTGTGCTTGAAGAAACTTTGGGAATGAAGCATCACTAGAACCCAGACATAGTGTGGTGCCCTAGGAGAGAGCCCTCTGGAGCTGTGTCCTTCGGAAGAGAGATATAGCTAGACAAGAACCAGGGAGGGAGTGATACCAGGGAATAAACATAATGACTTCTTCATATTCGTATCCCTGCCTTTCTGATAGTGCTTCTAAATAGCCACATTCACTGAGAAGGAAGGCAGATAGTACAGTTCATATGGGTTAGTTTCCAGTTAACAGAACAGGGTGGATTAGAGAGAACATATCTGTCTTGTTTGCTGTCAATCCGTGACTCTGTCATGAGCAGTAGTAGTCACAACTTAACCTGCAGGGTGGCCACACAATTTATTGTTTCAACTACAACACTTTTGAAAATGAAAAGGGACATAAGTATTAATATATGTTATACTGGGACAACAGAAATAAAAAAGAATTGTGCCAGGGAAGTCGCAGCTTCTCATATCATACCAGGAGAGCATAGTAAGTGTAGGTGAATATGTGTTTCTTTCCCTTCCTTTACCGCTTTTTTCTGCTTCTTTCATCTTGTGATAAGGAGACTGCTTTGAGAGAGAGGATTGAACTATTTTAATTAAGCAATCTAGGTTCATCCCCCTATGACAGGTTTACCAAATTTGGTAATTGTTATTGAGTCTGCTTAAATCTGCTGGAAGGGTCAGGGATATAGTTCAGAGGTACGGTGCCTGCCTGGCAAAAGCGAGGTCTTGAGTTCAATTCCTGACATTGTTTAGTAGTCTCCATTCTGCTTAGAAACCCATTCTTGGGCAGGAAGGCAATAGAAAGTCTGTTACTCAATAAGTGGGATGTGTATTCTTTGCAAGGGGGAATTTAGTGAATTATTTATTTTTTGTAGCTATGGCCTTTCTGCCTTTTTTATATCTTATATCCAATTATTTCTCATGATGGTTGCTTTGTTTTGAAAGATGGCCTGTGCCATGTATTTTTAGTTTGTGTAACTTTGGTTGAATATCCAGGAATGTTTTTTAAAATATTGTTATATATGATGCCAGAAAATAAAATAGAGAATACTAATGCACATAGGAAATTAAGAATAAAAGCAAACATCTCTGTATATGGTGACAGGTACATTTAAGTTTGAAGAGAAACATAATTGTATTTCAGCCAAGAAATGTCAATATGATCAAATGTGATGGAGTACATGCGGAAGAAAGGAGACTAATTGTGAAAGTTATATGCTTATCTTAATTGGGACTTTTCGCAACATAGTTGGGAAAGAAATAAGCTCAATGTTTCAACTTATTGATATTCCAATTTTTTATTGGCACTAATACTACCCTCAATGTGATAGCAGTGCTATTACCAATAACCTGCTGCTTTCCTTTTCTGACCTCCTGACTTTCTTGAAAGCATTTCCTTTGTTCTGCTTGAACGAGTTGGTTTGTTTTTCGATTCTTGCCCTGTTACTTTGCCATACATCCAGGTTTGAACAAAGTCTCCCCAGGGAGTGACTTTCTCCTTTCTTTCAGAGACTTCTTGTTAGTTGAAGATTGGAAGATTCACTTTGGCTATGAATTTATTTGCTTTTGGTAACATATAGCTCACTCAGCCCTAGTATTTTGCATAGTTACTAGAAAATACAGTGAAATCGTTTGAGAAAAATGTTCCAGTGAGCTCTTCCTTCCACTTCTTGAATTCACCTCCAGAAAAGAAAAAAGCATGAAAACATCAAATAATAACAAATGCTGGTGATGCTGCAGGGAAAAAGGGAAACCTTCTAAATTTTTGGTAAGAATGTAAACCTGTATGACTCGTCTGGAAGTCAGAGGAGATTCCATAAAAAACCCAAACTAGAAATTCCATTTGATTCAGGTATTTTACCTCTAGGTATCTTCCCAAAGAGTTAAAGTCATCATATTACAGTGATACATGCATATCATGTTTATACCAGCACAATTCATGACAGCTAAATCTTGGAAACAGCTCATTTGTCCATAAACAGATGAATGGGCCAAGTTAATATGGCATTTACACACAGTGGAATACTACCTTGCTGTTAAAAGGTAAATTTGAGTAATTTGTAGGAAAACGGTCACACCTTGAGACCATAATGTTAAGTGAAAGAACCAGATGCACAGGTTCAAATATTGCATGCATTCTCTTACATGAGAAACACAAATTATAAATGATAAGCAAAATAAAAGATAATAGGAAGTATGAAGCTATGTCTTTTTCAAAAGGGACCAAGAGTTGGAGGGAGGGAGGGAAAGAGGATTAAAAAAAAAAAAGGAATTAAAATGTGTTATGCACATGTACCAACATCCCACTAGGAATGTAAACATTTTGTACTGCAAACATGTACTAACCACAAAAAAAAGAAATTGACAGAATTTGATGTTGGCAAACATTTTTAAAGGCATATTAAATGCTAGAAAATATTTTTGATACTAGACATAATTTTTAAATCGAAGAGTAGAAATTGAAAATATATTAACAATAAAATTACTGAATAAAAGTAAAACAAAACCTCATCAATAAATTATTAAATAATTCATTTGTTCACAGAGTACCCTAAATACCAGATATTCTTCTAGGCATAGAGATGCATGTTTTCTAATCTGATAAAATTTCTTTTAAATAGGAGATAGAGGCAATAAGGAACTGCAAAACAAGTAAGAGTAAAATAAGCCATTGGAGAGGATTGCGTGCTATGTGGACCTCACTTTGCTCTGGAGCTGCAGAGAGGCCCCTCTCTAGGTTAGGGAAGGACTTTTGGAGGCAGTGACCTTCAGGCAAAGTCTGAGTGACATGGTACCTCGGCCCCACAAGCAATAACACGAGGAGTCAGCTTTCTCCTCAGCATATAGGTTCAGGGTCAAAACCGGTGTGGCAGACTCTAGGTACCTGAGAAGCTGGAGTAGGCCAGGAGGAAAGTGCTATGAGATGATAGAAAGGGCCCACCAGGTCTTCTTGTTTGTAAACCAGGATACGGAGGTCAGTGTTTATTGTTAAGTGTTGTGGGTCATAATCTGGTGAACATATTTACAAGGTCACTTGGACAACTGGGTGAAGAATTATTGAGTAAACAAGAGTGGAAGCCTGAAAACCTTTGAAAATTCATCAGAGCGGCAGTGAGAGATGCAGGTGGTGTACAGGAGGGCGGCGGCAATGGGGATGGGGACGTGAGGTAGAATGGGGCCATCTTGCTTTGCTGGGTGTTTCACTTTAGAAAACGGCCTCTATGACTATACAGTAGATTACTAGCATCAGATAACTCTTATTATTATGATAATAAACCTCAGTTAAGAACATAAGAGGGATTTTGACTTGCCTTGGCTTTATTACCATTTCCTGGGTGAGTTTTCTAGGCCTATGATCTAGAATAGAGCTACTCTACTCTTCTCGTAGAGCACTGTGAAGCACATTTCCCATGGTTGCTGCTCAATCTGCTCACACTGACGGAACACTTCGTGTTAGTCCAATTCCCTGAATTGTTCACATGACAGTGTTGTTTATAGACTTTTATTCTCTTTAGAAAAAGGTAATGGTACCTTCTGAAGCCAAGTTGAATGAAGGACAAGTATGATGGAAAAGGGTGTTAAAAGTTGCTTTGGAGGATGTAAAGACTGAATAAAGTTGACAAAAGAGAAGGAGATTTGAATGAGTCACCCTTAGACAACACACAGACTGTAAATGAGTTACTCACTCCTTGCCCCTTCATGAGAAGGCTTAGGTTTCTGACAAGCCCAGCTCTGACATTGGATTAAACATTTGGAAAGAGATTCAAGGAAAAAAAATGCAATAGGAAAGTGGAAGGACAAGGAGGGAGAATTTGAGAGAAGAGGAGAGACGCTTAAGCACAGTGAAAACAGGAGGAAGAGAGGAGTTCCTATTCCTTTCAGAAACACAAACAAAAAACAAAACACAACAAAACCAAGAAACCAAATCAAAACCAAACCTACCGAATAGGGAAAGCCTCATTCTACAAATAAAGATTCTATCAAATTTGATTAAAAAAATATTGATTTTTTTTAATTTAAGAGAAAAAAGACACAGAAAACAAAGACAAAAATCAAAAGAGACAAACGACAACAACAAATCCAATGCAATAACATTATAGGTTTACAAAACAAGATGATAGGAATTCGACAATGGTTGCAATATTGCATATCGTTATCTTCAAAAGGTTGTTGAGATTAACATATAGACATATAAAATTGATCTAATCATATGAGTATCAACTGTTCTTTCTCAATAACTAATACATTTAGTAGTATAGTCATTTTAGCTATCTTATGTATACATATATGCAAATTTACATCTTTTTCCTTTTCCTCCCTTTCTTCCCTCCTTTCCCCTATCCCAATTTCTTTTGTTCTTTGAGCAGTTTCTTATCCTTATGCAGGAAAAAAACATTGATTTAGAGTCAGGCAGGGATGAGTTTTGAATCACCATTCCAAACTACTTGTATATCTTAGAGGAGGAAATAGTCTCTGAGTTTCACTTTTCTCATATACAAAGTGGAAATGTAATGTCTAAATTATAGTGACTGTGGGTTAAATGCAATCAGCTAGTAGTGTTTCAATCTAACTTGCATCTTTTTATCTAAGTGTCTTTGGCAAGAGGCTTAATCTTTATAAACTTTGTTTGCTTATCTGTAGAAAAGCATCAATATCTGTGTCACAACATTGTTGCCTAGTATGTTATCACTCCCTTACATACTGCTATTGTTGAGATTTTGGTTGATCTCAAGTAGGCAATCAATAAACATTATTTCTTTCCTGCTATTTTCTTTTTTGACCTCTTGAATCTCATTACCATTGCTCTTCCTTTACAGAAAACCCATACCTCTCACAATGTTTACATTTTAGTTTTTAAATTTGCTCCAGTAAGTATGTACTTGCTTTAAACTATTTTTCTCCCAAGATCATTGCATGATTTGTTGGTCTCAGTTTGGCATAACTGTTAATGTTTTCTTTTCTCTCTTAAAAGTATCCCAGTTCAGACTACAAACTTTATGCACCCTCCTTTAAATTTCTACTCTGTGTAGTCACTCTATATGGAGTTGAAAATGTTTGTCTTTAGGGAAGTTAATGCCCTGTGAAGGAAGTTCAAGTCAGGATGAAATTTGTAAAAATGATTCTCTGATGAATATTGTGTCATGTGTACCAACCATGCAATAAGCCCATCACCAAGCCCTGAAGTTGGGACATGCCTGATGACCAGTCACTCCTGGAGCAATGATGGCAGACCAGACACATTCCTATGGGTTGTTTTTTCAAGCTGTATGTCACAAAAATGTTCATGATGTGAACATATTCAGGGCCCCACTGACTCCTGAGGTCAAGATCAGGACCAGCTCTGATATTTAGGTGCCTTCTGTGTTGGATTGTTCCTTGCTATCTATGACGTGAAGGCTCAGCAAAGGAGCACAGCTTTCTTTGAATAAATGAGCTTCCTAAGCCCAAACAGAAACCATAGCTGGATGGTGCTGGTGGAATCACTGGGGTAACGTTTTCCTGGGATGCTGATTTCATTTGTCAGTCTGTCCATACAACAGACAAAATAAATTCTTTCGTAAAAATTTAGTCTGGACCTAGTCCTAGTACTATGTGAGATTAGAAAAGCCATGTTTTGCACCCTGAATTGTTTGTTTTCCTTAAACAGATTATGATAGCATTTAGTTATTCTCTTCATTAAACAATGTTTAATTCATAATTATTTTCTGCATGTTCTAGCACTGAATTTGACGGTCACTGTTGGAGGTGCTTGGGTCTTTGCTGTCACTGAGGATGGCTGCGGTTCTCTTTGGGGGGAGCTCTAGTCCTTGCTTTGAGTGTTGTTTCCTGGTTTCAGTGCAGATTTCTCAACCTGCTGGCACAGATCTTTCATTCTGCATGTGCAGACTTTCTAGCTTCCATTACTTACCTTTGAGTTTTCCCAGTGCAGATCCTTGATACAGACTTGCATGAGACCTTGCAATGGAGTCTAGGTCTTTAGCAGAACTTGTGGAAGACATTGCCATGGGTTCCAGGTCTTCAGGTGGACTCATATAGGACATTGCCATGGGATCCAGGGCCTCAGCTGGATTCCTTAGGTCTTCACTGCATGGATAAATCATTCTCACTCTTCTGCATTTAACTCTTTGCGTGAATATTATAAAATAAACCTATAAATTATGTGTCCTCTGTTAAATCTACTCATTGCCCTGTAAACCCTGACTACAATAAACAGTAAAACATCCTATGATTGTAGTATCATGCTATAATTAACAGGTGCCAGGCAACTGTAAAATTTATCTCCTCCTTCTCTGTGCTAACCTTTTCCTACTGCAATGTTACTGGAAAGTCACAGGAAATAGCCTTTGCCTTCAGGTTGGTCACTAACTTCTCAGAAGTATATACATTGAAAAAAGCTGAGAAAATACATGCTAAATTAAGTTGAAAATGAGCACTTCAGGGCAAGATTTGCGATACTGTTGAGAAGTCAGTATGCCTAGAAATGAAAATCTCTGAATATATTATTACTTTAAACCAAGCATTAGAGAGCTTAGATTTTTAAAAGCATTGAATATAATTTTGGATGGCTGGCAGAACTAGGGTACCAACTTTTATTAAAACATTTCTTTTAGATAAACATTAAATATTCATTAGTAATATTAAACCCAACTTTCCTCTATATTAAATTTGAAATTAGAATAGTGTACCTTTAGCTTTTGTAATGGTGGACGTTTCAACAAAAACTGAATTTTAAAGACTTAGCAGGTGTAGATCTGTGAAGGTCTTCAAATAGAATTAAGAGTTTGGGGCTGGTATTTCCATATAACAGATGACAAAACTGAGGTTAATAACTTGGCCAAAGTCATATAGTTAGTAATTTATGGGAACATAGTTCAATGCTAAACCTTACTATATTACTTACGTATTTTGTCAAGGTTATCATTATGTTTTCTTCTTTGATGTCTTTAGTGAAAGTCATAATTTGCCTAAATGCTTGTTGATACCTCTTTATTCCTTATTTACCAGATTATTTATTAGAAGACTTACCACCTGCCTTCCATTTGTATGATTTTAATCTTTTAGTTTCTTTACGGTAGGTGGGTGTAATATCACTTGACCTTCATTATAAGGAATTTGGATATCTCTTGTTCCTGGTCTGCTGACTTGATCTGCAATACACTGTATCTTGGATTCCTAGTTAAAGATTTACTGGCACTGATAGGACAAACTTAAAGCTTTCTATAAAGACCAAAATTACAAGCAAACAAAGAAAAATCCTGCCCTACAAGTATTAAAATAAAGAATACTGAAAATTATCCAACGAGTCAAAAAATGTGTTCATTCTTTCTGGTGATCTTTTCTAATTAAGCTTTAAAACTGGGGAATACTCTCATCTCTTTGCCCAGTGAATGGTTATGAAATGATTACTTTGCTTCTTAATTTCTTCTTCTTTTTAAAATGTGAATGTACATCTTAAAAGTGAAGAAAATAAAACCATATGTCTGGAGACTTGGAAACATCTTCTGAAGTAACTACTTAAAAGTATGAGGTTTCACAGAAATTCTGTTGCGTATTTAAAACTAAATAGTAGCTGTGGCTCTGATACCATTGAGATCTGTTTTAGATGTAAATTCAAGAGGGCTCACTCATTAATTAGGTAGGTAAAGGGATGGGAAAAGAAAAAAAGAATTGTTAGAGATTTTAGCCTGAGCAGTGGGGTGTGTTACTTGATAGACCAAAGAGAGAGGGTGATGATTTGAGGAACGAGTGAACAAAACCTTTAATTTGGGAAATATTTTTTCAATAGGCAGGAGAAGCGAGATAGGGCAAATGACCCAGTGAAAGGATCAAGCAAGTATGTGCCATAGAGAGCTCTGCAGTTACAAAGCTTGGAGGTGCCAGTGGGTTTGCGACATCTCAGGTCCAGCACGAGAGCCAGCATGTCTGGAGCAAGGAGGGAAAACTCTGGTGGATGTGAGATGACAGAGGAGCAGGCGGAGGGTGGGATCATCCAGCCTGATGCTCACACAAGAGAATTTGGGTTGCGTTCTAATTGTGTTCAGAAATCACTGGTGCTAAGCAGTATGTTCTTAGTAATATTGTTATAGAAGGTTACCCTAGCTGTTAAGCAAAGAATTGAGGGGAAGAGTGAACAAAGATAGAAAAGAAAATGCTCAAATGGAAACAGGAACTAGGGAGGGGGAAAGGAAGGAAGGGAAAGTTAAAAAAAAAAGAAAAAATAAGAAAACATGGAAACAAAGCTTTTGTAAATAAGTAGGGGGAGAGGAGTTGAAAAGATGGTAGGTGAATGGAAATAAAGAAGAATTAAGATATTTCATGTATAGGCACAAATTCCATATGATCAGTGCAATTATTATATACACTAACATTACCAATACACTTAATTCGTAAAAAAGGCAGAAGAGGAGAGACAATTAACTTATTAGAAGGCTATCAGAGTCAGAGATCTCACAATGCGCAGGTGAGATATATTTAGGAATGAACTCTTCTATCCACACTCCACCTGATTTTTGAATATACAGTAGGAGATGCAGAAAGGTAAAAAGTCTTTTTACAATTATATGTTATTTATGAACACAAGAATTTTTGAGTAATTTGAATGTAACACAAGCTTTCTAAGAAGGCAATTTTTGTGTGTTTTGAAAGCAACCTTGTAATTGATTTGTTCAGAACAATACAAATACCTGTTTGCTATTTTGGAAAACCAAGTCAATGATGGCAGTATCACACATGGAATTTAGGCTGCCAACTCTTAACTATTTGCATTTATAACTGTCATTTTATTGATAGCTCTACGTATAGAAACAAGCATTTTTTTGGTTCGTACCAAGAATCAAAGTCAGGGCCTCACGATTACCAGGTAGGTATCGTGTCACTGAGCAGTATCCCCGGCCCCTGGTTTTAGTATGTTGAACCCATGCATTTGTACACTGAAAGACATTTTGTGGGACACTATGTTAATTTTTGTAATATGCATAGGTTATAATATATGTGCCCCTTTTTTAGAATAATAAACTATTGCTACATTGAGGGAGGACATTAGTCTGAGAAGTTGAGAACCAGGTCTAGGTATAGATGGATGAATAACCTGGGAAGCTTACAGTTCTGACAGAGACTGATTTAGGCTAGATAGAATTAAAATTGGTAGTAATTTACATTAATGTAATTTTCCCAAAAACACAGAGCTAATCGGCCATAGATGTAGCTTTTGAATCTAGCTCAGATTGTTTTCAAAGACCATATTCCTTATATTATACTAGCATTTAGCATCAAGATTGATTTTGAGAAGTTTATTCATTGTAGGAGGGGGTCCTGTTACATTCTTGACTTGAAATCTTAAAATTTGAAACTATGTATGTTCTAGTAATAAAAGAAGTTATTAACTCTGCCATGTTAGCAAACATTTGAAAGGTAAGAAGAAATCAAGTGATTTTCAGTTTCATTATGCAAAGAGCAAATTCTGATTGTGGCTTTTCTCATTGTCTTACAGACAGAGATAGGTTTTATCATAATTTTTTATTTTGTTTGAAAACACGTTTCTATTTATTTCTAATTATCTTCACATAGGCTTGTCTCATATTTGGGCAAATTTTTCATGACTATTGTAAATGAAAAGCACTTATAGATTTGTACCTTAAGATTTTAAAACTATAATTGTTTATTTGAAAAGAGGTTTAGATTTTATCTCTGATTTTTCCTTTGTAGAAATTCCCATAGTGAAATATTCTTTTCAGTGTGAAAGTTTTATCTCATCAAGTACTGACAATATTATTATTCTGTGGAAGAATAGCTGTGAAGGAATTAACTTGGCAATAATTCTCACGAAAAAGTAATTTTGAGCAGATATGACAGTTTTGTGAGCCGTAGTTCTAGGGACTGTCACCAAAACATTTTAACACAGAAACAAAATACATCAGCATACTTTGTACTATATCAAAGAAGTTTTTGATAGGATTTTGATGATGGCGAAAACATAAGTTAAAATATTAAATCTGTCTCCTGTTGGGACCCCTTTGCATTGGAAATCAGCATCCTATTCAAGATTGATTTTTAACATTTCTCTTTTATTGGAGCTGTGAATAGCTTGGATCCACAACATCATGGAAGATTTCTTAATCTTAACGTTGCACCTTGCTTTTCATGGTGATTTGTGTCTAGCTTTGTCTTATGGATAGAAAGAGAAGATCCAGTTACTTACTGTGTTGGAGATATAAAAGAAATTAATTACACTGCCTGTGGTTACTATCTCCACAGAATCAAATTACTTGGTTTAGGAAATATTTCATCTGTTAAAAATCCAATGTGGGCCAGAGATACTGCGCCTCAACCAAATAAATGGTGAAGCGTGAAGATAAATTTACTTTTCATTACTCTGTCTGTGAAAGGCAGGGCAACGCATGTCTAAGAAGCTCTCCAGTGAGGCACCTGAGAAACTGTCATCCTTTCTCTTCCAAATTAAATTGTAAACTCTTCCTATTTACAATCACTTATGAGTGGTTTGAATGTTATTGAACAAGCATAATGTTGTGGAGTACTGTTACATATTGCCTAAGAAGGAGGCTTCTATTACTTCTATCTATCTTTTATATCAGTGTTTGACAGATTACAAATGAAATTTCTTTTCTAAAATTAAATCAGGCTTCATTTCTGTCTTTCACCCATAAAGGATGAAACATCATTTGCTTCTCAGATAGTTCTTGTACTCTATCATCTTTCGTTACTTTTATAAGTTCTGTCATAAATGCTTTACCTCTTTGGCCTTGGCTTCTAACTGCCTATTATAGAGATAAGTGTCTGGATTTCATAATATAAAAACCTCAAATATTGCTCTATCTTCAATTAAAAAGTACTTTAAAAGCAGCAATAGGATACAATCTGATCTTTCATTTTCTTATTGTATTTGCTTCCCAAGCAATTTTGGTTCTTCATGGCCATGCAGACAGCTTCACTGGACAGGGTTCCTTCTGATGTCTTCTCTTTTGTGGAGGTAGGTAAACGATGGTCTGTGGGCCCAATCTAATCCCTTGCTTCTGTCTCCATGGTTGGTGAAGTGAGAATAGTTCTTAGATCTTTAAATGGTTTGAGGCAAATGCAAAGAACAGTATTCAATGCTACATGAAAACTAGGCAAAATTAAAATTTCAGTTACAAATAATATTTCTTTGGAATATACCCATAGCTGTTTCTTTATGCACTGTATGTCTGTTTTGCCCTTCACTGGCAGGTCTGAAGAGTTGTGACAAAGACCACAGATTTATCTTAGCTCATTGAAAAGAAAGGTTTTTGCTAATATTGTTCGGACAAGATATCATGCCTATATCTTGTACTCTGAATAGCTACTGCGAAAACAACAATATGAAATGTGTTAATTATTGTAACTCTCCTACTAACCTGTTTTGAAATGGTTTCATTGTTTTTTCTCTTTAAAATAAAAAAGACCATGTGATCCTGAATGTCTTATAGTAGTCTTAACTATCAGTCCTTTACCGAAAAAGTTTGCTGACGCCTGCTATTAAAAGGGAAAATCTCATCATTCATTCAATTCTTAATTTTGCAAATCTAACGCCTCCAATTTTTTCGCAACGTTTCATTTTATTGACATCCACATCCTCTTGAGGTATGTAAGGTAGGATGCAGCCAGGCTCCTCTTCGGTATTCTCAGTTCTCATTAGGGTTCCCTTATTAGTTCCCTTCTGGACAATTATAATACTTCTGAAATTCTTTTTTGCCAATGAAATTTTGCTCTGTTCTAGTACCAAAGTTGAGTGAATATTAAAAAATCAGATGATTTCTCTGTCCTGTTAAAGACATCACTGGGATTTTGCTTCCCACACAAACAAGTGCAAACTTCTAAGACTGTAACAAAACCCTTCATTCATTGGCCCTGATTTTTTCTCCTGTTTCATCTTCTCTGGCTGCCTGTACCCTCCGCTTCCATCCCTTGCATCCTAAATTCCCACCACACAGAGCATCCTATTGTCCCCTAATATGCTAGTGCCTTTCATGACTCTGGTTTTGCAGGGCAGCTGTTTTATTTTTACTGCCCCCTTCAGAGCAAATGATTTCATTTTTGAGACTCAGCTTAAATGTCACATTTGAGAATCCTTTCTTTGAGATTTCTGGTAAAGTTAATCGTTCTCCCACTCCATTTATGCACTTGCTACTGTTGCAATAATCTAGATATCAAACTCTTTCTTATTCTCAGAACCTAACATTAGTCACAAACAAGATAGTAAACATGTGTTGGCTGATTAAGTGCCTATTTACTTTTAGAAATATTCTTCAAATTAATTTTGTAGAACTAAGATTCTAAAAACAATAAAAAATCTATGATGCTATTTAGTCTAGAAAGCACCTTGAATTGTTTGTGAGTGACTATGCAAATTCTCTGAGAAGTATCTCCTAGTGCAAAAATCTTCATTATTTAATTTTGTAGCCCCTTCATTGGAAAATTTGTTGAGTAAAATTATATATACCGGTCTATTAACTATTCCTTTTCCAAAATTATTCATGATCCCATATAAGAAAAAAATAGCTTTTGTTCTTTGTTTTATATTATCCTACTTCAGCTAATGAAATTAATTAATGGATTTGATTTTGCAGAGAGTTGTTGATTTTCAAATTCATCTTTCTCTGATTATTTCTGGCATCTTAGAGATTAAATGGCAAGGGAAGCAAGTCATGTATAAGTAGCATGTGGTTGTGTCTCAGCTATTTAAACTGGCCAATCATTTGGGTGAACAAGCTGAGCATTAAGTATCCTACTATTCCTCTGCTCCTGTTCTAGGAGTCACATTTCTGTGTGTTAGTATTTCCACAGGCCGCTAAACATGAGCTTACTGAATTATTTTGTATGTGCCTTGCATAGACTGGTTGGATAGAAAAAATATAAAGTTATCCAAAAGAAGATTTTATGATTATCTATATTTTCATTCATCTGTTATTTTCCTGGCTCTGTTTAGTATGGACAGTAATAGTGAGACAACCTTACTATGACTTACCAGTCTATATCTATTCAAGTATTTTCACCTACATTATTCTTCCTGCTAGGAAGGTACAGGTGTGTGGTTATAGTGATTTTTCAAGTGAAACTGATGTTCAGAAACATGAAATTACCTGATACAGTTCTCACAGTTAGTTACACATGTGGCTGAGACTAAAACCTACATTCTTATCCCATGGAATTTTTCTGTGATTTTGTTTTCTTCACATAAAATGTATACTATCAAGCTGTAGTCTTCAACTCTGAAGCTCTCTTTCCATACTAGAGATGGGACTTCCTAGAGTCCTGTTGCTATTGTTGGCCTCCTGTTAGATTCTGCCAAGGTGGGGCACATGGAGAAGACTGAATGTTAGGATGGGAAGCGAGGAGACATCACTCTTTCTTTTTTCCTTGTTGTTACTATCAGTGTCTCCTCAGCACTAGAAGCTGACAAGCTTTTTAAAAAAATTTTATTGGTACATTTTAAGTATACATACTGATAACCTTCATTATAGGGAATTTGTACTTGTACATGACATATCATGCTTTTCATTTTTTTCTCATTCTCCTCCCTCCCTTCAACCCCTCTTCCCCTCCTTATTTACAAAAGCTTTGTTTCTAAGTTTTCTCCTGTTCTCTCTTTTTTTCTTGCTCCCCACTCCCCTTGTTCTCTTTCCCATTTGAACATTTTCTTCCCACTTTTCAATATCTATTATACATTTTGATCCTTACCTACATTTTTTATTTCTCACACCAGAGAAACCATGCAATATTTGAACGTGTGTGTCTGATTTATTTCATTTAAGAGTATGGTCTCAAGGTGAATCCATTTATCTACAAATGTCTCAAGTTTATCCTTCTTTATGGCAGAGTTGTATTCTATTGCATAAAAGAACCACATTTGCTTTATCCATTGATTTGTTGATGGCAGTTGACAGTTTCCAAGATTAGGCTATTACAAGCTGTGCCGCTATGAACATGGATGTGAATATATCACTGTGGTATCATGCTTTTAAATCTTTCAGAAAGATACCAAAAATGCAGACAGCAAGGTCAAAACAGAGCTTCTAGTGTTAGTTTTTGAGGAATCGCCACACTGATTTTTGCAGTGTTTGCACCAGTCTGTACTTCCACCAACAGAGGAGAAGAGTTCCTCTGCCCCGACAACCCCACTGGCATTTGTTATTGATTGATGGCCATTCTTACTTGAGTGAGATGGAATCTCAACATTGTTTTACTTTGCATCTCTTAAAAGTCAGTGATGTTGAATATTTTTCCATATATTTATTTACTATTTCTCTTTCTTATTCTGAGAAATGTGTATGCATCTCAGATGCTCATTTTTGAACTGGGTTTTTAAATTTGGAAAGGCTGATTTTTTTTAGTTCTTTATACATTACAGATATTAGCTGTTTATGTGAGGAAGAGCTGGCCAGCGGTTTTTCCCTCTCTGTGGGCTGTGTCTTCACTTTTGTTTGTGAGCTTTTTTGCTGTGCTGGAGCTTTTTATAAAATGAGATTTCAGCTGTTGGTTCTTTGTGATAGTTCTTGAGCAATCAAGGTTTTGTTCATAAAGTCAAAAGTTCTACCTATTCTCTCTTTCAGCAGATTTAGTGTTTTCGTTTTAATATTTAGATCTTTGATCCATTTAAATTTTAGTTTAATGCATGCTGAAAGACAACAGTCTAGTTTTAATCTTCAGCATTTGGAAAGCTAGTTTTTCCATCATCATTCATTAAAGAGGCTATGTTTCTTCCCATGAAGATATTTGGCCCCTTTGTCAAAGATAAGGTGGCCGAGTGTGTTTGGAGTTGTTTCCTCATCTTCCAATCTGTTCCACTCATCCTTGGGTCTGCGTTTTATTTATTTTTTGCCACTATCATGCTTTTATAGTATAATTTCGAGTCATGGATTGTGATGTCCCCCATGTTGTTTTCATTGCCCAGAACTGTTTTTGCTATTCTAGATCCCTTCTCAATCTGAATAAATTTTATGGTTGTCTTTTTTAATTTTATGAAGTATGCTATTGTTATTTTGATTTTGATTTGGATTACACTGAATCTGTATAATAATTTTGGGACTATGGCCATTTTCACTATGTTGGTTCTTCTTACCCAAGAACAAGGGATGTCTTTCCATGTTCTGATATTGAAGACATTCTAGAAAGAAATAATCAGGACCATAACTCCATAAATCCCAACAGAAGGAGTTCACCAGGCAAGGCAAGTAACTAAAAGAGGGGTAAAGAGGAGCCAACACTAGGAAAATAACATGACAAGGATACGTCAATACATATCAGTTATAACCATCAATGTAAGAGGCCCCAATTTACCAATCAAAAGAAACTGAATGGTAAATGAATCAAGAAGCAAGATCCAACAATATGCTGCATACAAGAGACATATTTGATTAAAAAAATTCATAAACTAAAGCTTAAAAGATAGAAAACAGTACTTCTTGTGACAGGAATTCAGAAAAAAGCAAGGGCAGCTATTCTGTTTTCAAGCAAAGTGGACTTCCAACCAAAGCTGATTGGGAGACAAAGAAGGTCACTACATCCTTGTAAAGGGAACAATCCAAGAGAAAAACATAACAATCATAAATATATATGCAACAAATACCAGTGCACTGAACTATATAAAACAAATATTAATGTACAAATATAAAGGAAAAATGATCAAATGGGCATTAATACAACTGTAATGGGGACGTCAATATCTTACTGTTACAGAGAGATCAACTAGGCAAAAAAAAATCTACAAAGAAATATCAGAACTAAACCAAAATTTTGAACAAATGGACTTAGTAGATGTTCACTGAATATTCCACTCCACAACATCAGAATATGCATTCTTCTAAGCTGCATGTGGAATGTTCTCCAAAATAGAACATTTACTAGCTTAAGTAAATGCAAAGAAATCGAAATTATCATGTGTATATTATCAGACAACAGTGCAATGAAACTGGAAATCAATAGCAAAAGAAAGCACAAGAACTTCATAAACACAGGGAAATTAACACCAGCCTGAACAACCAATGGGATCATAGATGAAATTAAAGAAGGAATTAGACAGTTTCTATGATTTAACAATAATGCCAGTACAATATACCAGAACACATGAGAAACAATGAAATCAGTCCTATGAGGGAAATTCATATCAGTGAATTCTTATATCTGAAAAACAGAGTGAGCTCAAATAAACAGCTTAATGTTGAACTTCCAGCTTCTAGAAAAAGAAGAGCAAGTCAAGCCCAAAACTCATATGAGAGAGGAAACTATAAAGATGAGAGTGAAAATTAATGCAATTGAGACTAAGATAAAATACAAAGTATCCATGAATAAAAGAGTTGGTTCTTTGAAAGATTAAATAAAATTGACAAATGTTTAGACAACCTTATCAAAAAAAGTAAACACTGAAATTCATGCAGTTAAGAATTAAAAGGGTGATCCTGCAGAAACCCCATATCATAATACCTA